>LTAE01003979.1:0-32232 GCA_001647135.1 Pontederia paniculata | reverse complement strand
CTACATTCCTAAACTCTCTCTCTCTCTCTCTCTCTCTCTCTCTCTCTCTCTATATATATATATATATATATATATATATATATATATATATATATATACTTTGAGGTTCTACAGTTGTATTTTTTTCCTTTTATTTTTGTATTATAAAATCAAGAATAAAATATTTTATTAATATTTATGAAATTTGAACCCAATGCTTTATGCGAAACATCACTCTTGACTTTCAAAATTGGAATATTGGTTGTCAACTTTTATATTTTTATAGTCGACATTCATGAAATTGGAACGATATGTTGCTTCAATGCAATAAATGGGTGTTAGCTTGTACAGAAGTCTTTTGCGACTTTCCACATATAATGATTATGATTTATGAAATGGCAAATGCCTAGAAATTTCGCATTGTACAAATCCTTGTTAGCCGTTGCACTAATAACTCTTTTCTCATAAATCAAAGATTATAAATGCAGTAGTTGTTAAAATTCCATGTATTTTAAGACTATGATGACATGGCTTAGTAGTAACTAACAAATAATGTTCCTATTTCTTGTGTCGTGCACAGTTGCTTCAGATGAAGTCTCGTTTAATTTAATGATCAAATTACAATTACATCAAGGCATGTTTGGCTTCCTGGTGCACCTAACGGTCTCAGCCATGCATGGTAGTTGGAAAGAACAGATCAAAGTACTTGGCTGCCGTTTCATTGCTCCATGGTGTACAATCCATCATGGATGCAACAAACTCCACTAATCAGAGTCTCCTCCTGACGCACCACCCTCCGCGACCTCTTCGATCGGAGTACAAGCTGAATGTTCTGAGAACTTTCTTCTCTGCTTATTGGAAGAGGAAATTTCCTACAAGTAAGCACGCATCATCAGTATCCAAGTCTGGTTCACTAAGCTCTTCAGTTGTTTGACATACCTTTTTTTCTTCTTTTCCCCTTCTAATTTACAGAGGAGCGCCTCTTCGGAGCCCGGTCTGAAGCAGAGGAGAAAGTGTACTCATGGATTTATACTTTGGCTCAAGCTGAAAAAAACTTGGCATTCGAGTATGTGCAGTCTACTGAAAGAGGTGAGGTCTTCATCTAACAAGCCACAAACAATTTCATGAGTTCTTTTGTCACTGTGACTGTGCCAACACATCATGGGTGCAAATATGGAAACCATTAACACAATTGTTTCTTGATCATGACTGTGAAACCAGATGTATTTCAACAATCATTCTGGTTGAATCTTTTGATAGTCACTAGTCTTTTCTCCTTAATGATCAGAACAGACAAAGTCGCCAAATTAGTTGTTAAATGGTTGGAACCTCAAACGCATCTACCTGACTATTATATTTATTTCAAATATCGGTAGCTCCCTCTTCAGAACCTGGCAGCAAGCATCAGGCAAACAGAACTCCACTTAGAGTAAACACTTAAGTGAAGAACTAAAGGAAGAAACGAGTGAATGGGTTGCAAAGCATCATCTCACGATTTTTCAATATTCTTCAACTGACAGAAAGCCATGTCTCTAAGCAGTAGACCTGTCAATATTTCATCATCTTCAGCTAACTGACGCTCAAAAGGAAACAATTCATCAATGCAGCTCAAAGAAAATAGTTCAAGTGTGTATATATACACTTGTAGTCTTGTATGCACATATAGGTTCTTCTCCTAATTTTAAATTGGAATATTATACACGTGGTTGTAATCTTAGTATACACATTGAATGGTAGCCTCAATCAGTTAGCATGCGTAGCTAAATGAGCTCTGTAACCAGTTTAACCTTCTAAATATAATTTAGTCTTACAAAGCATATGAATAAAGGATCCTATTTATAGTTTGTTTCCGTTTGACTCCATTTAAGCTTATTGTTAAATGCAGGGTTGAGCTTTAAGGAAGCAGAGAGGAGACTGACGGATGGTGGCCCAAACATGCCCCTTGAACAAAAGTTCCCTAGCTGGTTCCAGCTCTGGTGGAATGCTTTCTTACATCCTTTCAATATCATACTTGTTGTCATGGCAACACTTTCATTTTTAGCAGCTGATCGTGCAAATGGAAGCATAATGCTCATACTGATACTGATTAGTGTTGGTGTTCGATTCTACCAGGTAACTTCAGAAAGGCCTTCCAATGTATCACATTATGGTTCTGTCTATCTCTAATGTGCTTACCTTAGAATCCAAGAGTAGAACATGTTCTCACAAAGTAAAACTTTTCAAACGATAGGAATATAATGGATCTAGAGCTGCTATGCAACTGTTTAAACTTCTAAAATCACCTGTTAGAGTTCAAAGATGTGCTGGAAAGGTTATTCAGACAGAATTGGTAGTTCAGATAGATCAGAGAGATATAGTACCTGGTGATATCATCCATTTTAGCTCTGGTGACCTCTTTCCTGGTGATGTTAGGCTACTTTCATCAAACGACTTGATCGTAAGGTAAGACTTGTGGGCATTCTCTGCATACAGAATGAGGTTATTATATCACCTAGTGTCAAATCTTTTTTCCATAGTGAATGAATTACATGCTTGATCATCATCCTGCTTCTTGAACAGTCAGTCTTCATTAACAGGAGAGTCAGGGACAATGCCAAAAGTAGCAGAGATCAGAGAAAATCAAGGCACTCCATTGTTAGAGCTAAAGAACATATGCTTTATGGTACACATACATCCAACTCAATATTGTTAAAGCTAAAGAACGTAAACATTTTTTATTGCTAAAGAACACGAACTGATTCCAGGGAACAAGTGTGACATCTGGGTATGGCACAGGACTAGTAATATCAACTGGTTCAGGTACTTACGTTAGTACAATATTTTCAACACTGGGAATGCCGAAGCAACCAGATGGCTTTGAGAAAAGTGTTCAGTGCATATCGTACATACTTATCTGCATCATGATTGCAGTAGTACCAGTAGTGATCTTTTCCGTCTACTATGCATCACATAATTTGATCGACAGCATTATATTTGGTATATCTGTAGCAGTAGCACTCACGCCACAAATGCTTCCACTCATTGTAAACACAAATCTTGCGAAAGGAGCCATCACAATGGCCAGAGCTAGATGCATAGTTAAGACATTATCCTCCATACAGAACATGGGATCAATGTAAGTTGCAGAATCATAACTTTTTTTAACTTGCAGAACCATAGCATATGAGTTAATGGAATTCATTAAACAAGATGATGTGTTCTCAATTGTTTGTATTCTTTTCTGAGGAAATGTATTTAATATTTTAAGTATTTGCATTATTTTTCTGACACAAAAAAGTGACATGTGATCCTCTGTATTGGAGTAATACATATTTCTAAAGAACTTAAACTAGAAACAAACATGAAAGGACATGAAATCAACAATTAACATGAGTTAGTTAATATGTATCAACTATCTCCTGATCCATACAGAGATGAAACTGAACATGCATTAATTATGACTTTTTTACACGGTCTAAACTCATAATCCTCATATCAACCTTTCAGATAGTTTACTTTTAGACTGTACTATAGCTGTATTGATTACATACTACAATTCCAAACAAAAAAAATGCAACCTACGATCCAATTTGACAGTCTGAAGCAATCCAGAAAGGAAAAAAGAATGCACAAATAACGGAAGCAATAGAAATTAAAAACTCAAACACCTAAGGTTTTAATGCCTGAAAAGAAAACAGCTTCAGGGTGCAAAAAAGTATAGAATTAAGATAGCATAACTTAATTAGGATGCTGCAACAATACCACCTTATGAGCATTCACCGACCAGTGTGCAAAATCTTTGGCAGTTCAAGTGATATATGAAACAATTCATATTGCTCTAAACTTTTCTTTGATAATGCAAATAGGAACTTATATATGAGTATGTCAAAGGTTTTCTCATGCTCCCTTACCAAATAACAGGAAATACGACATGAGTATCTCTGCTTTTAGAATCCATATAGAACAACTGTAGGCAAAGAGTTGACGACTTCAGCCAACCATTAATACCAAAAGATAATATCCTGAAGATATTTCAATTTCACTATATCAATATTGTTAATTCACTACCAGCCTACAATGTTGTATTGTATTCTAAAAGAAATAACGTTTGTTTGGAGCATTTTCTTGCTCTATATATATGGAACTGTTGATGTGACATAGAAGATTGAATCAAAACTTAGTCAAAAAGTTTGGTTACATCTGTCATTGATGTTAAAATGTATCACACTACACGTGCGCACACACAGGATGCTCCACGTAATCCTTAACCCCAATTCTAAAATAGGTCGAATTAATGAGTTAACTATCCGAAGCACTTTTTTACTGGATATATCATAATACCTAGGTTCATCTCAGAAAAATATCATGCTAGCTCCTTGGTGGCTCAGCAAAAGGTCATGGCTACTGCAAAAGTGATACCACACAACCACATGAAGGAAAAACTTTACGTTAGGAAGTGCATGAACACCATAAGTTCATGGCACAATTAATTTAACACAGTATCCATTGGCCTCTAATTCTGTGACAGTTGCTTTAGATAAAGAACTTGTTCCCAAACTGCTCAAGGAACAATGGTGCTGGATTACCTGATTAGTAGATCTGATTCATTCTGGTGTAAAAGGGAGATAATTACTTTAGGAATCCATCCAAAATGGCATTTAGCCTGCTCGAGTCAAAATCAGTTTGTTATTAGGAATCTTATCTTAAATTCTTTGATGTTCCATAGGAATTTTTGAAACACAATTGCACATCTAGTGGTCATTGTATTCTGGTCACTGTTACCTAATTCTCTCTATGCTTTTTGAAAATTTTGACTTCATGAAGGCACATTATGTTGAGATAATATATAAGTTTACTCATCTAAAAAATAGAATTTGCTTGTTTTACATGCTTTCCTAGTTATTAATTGCCATGAGTGAGAACATGAGAAGATCTATTATTAACCACACATCTTGCAACTTTGTTATAGGGATATTTTGTGCATTGATAAAACAGGAACACTTACAGCGGATCGTTCTATAATGGTTCATCATATAGATAGTTGGGGATTATCAAATGAAAGGATCTTAAGATTTGCATTTCTGAACTCTTACTTCAAAGCTGAACTCAGAAGTCCTCTCGATGATGCAATTCTTGCATATGTTTATACAAATGGATACAGATTCCAAGCATTTCAATGGATCAAAATAGATGAAATTCCTTTTGATTTTACTAGAAGAAGAGTATCAGTGATTATTGAGAGAGCTTTGAGCAGAAAATTGGATGAAAGTAGCTCAAATGAGCATACTGCAAGTTTTATCATAACAAAGGGTGCACTAGAAGAAGTATTAAGTACATGCACCTTGATTGAACATGCTGATACATGTACAACCTCAACCCTGACTAAAGAAGATTATAAGAGGATACTTGAGAAAAATGAAGAACTCAGTAATGATGGACTACGAGTCTTGGGAGTAGCAATAAGAAGGATAAAAAGAGTACGTTCCTGGTCCTCTTTACTACCTATTATTATATAATAGCCTTTGATTGCTCAACTATGAAACTAAAATTTAATACAGAAAATTACCTAAAACTAGATAATCCTATAGGTGATCATTAGCATGTTCTTATAGGGTTCATTAGTATGTAAGAGATAGTTATTTCTATTTATAATTTCTGTAATTTTGACCAATAAGTTTATTGTTTTTTTAAGGTACAATATTATTGTTTGATGAAAGTAATTTCATAAGAAATTTAGGAAAGATTGGTAAAAAAAATTGTTGAAAATGCAATATAGGTAACAAGAGTATTGTTTCTGCTTACAGCTAGTGTTCTCCTTTCTACTTTCTTTGGGATGGAACATCGTTGTGGATTCATAAATCTTATAGATGTCAGGATATCATAAGTGTAATTGTATCTCAAATTTGGTAGTCATGAAACTAACTTCTTGTACTAAATTAATTAATGTTTTTTTCTAAAAAATAAAAACACAGTTATGACTACTAAAGCTGCAAAGCTTTTACCTGGGAAATCAACAAGATACATGTTTCACTGTGCAATTTGATTAGTTCATAAATCCAACAATTCATTTTCTTCTCTTTAGCATAAAAAAGGTTTTGGATAAATTGACAGAAACTTGTTCTAAGTTGAGATGCTCTAAGCAGTTACCATGGAAACTGTAAGATAATCATGGAAGTAAAATGTATATAGAATTCTTAATTCGGCTGTAAATCGATCACAATGTGGATATAGGAAAAAAAGGAACCAATTATATGAGTAATTATATACAAACTTCCATAAACAAAAACAAAGAATATAGAGTAGAACATAAACTTTAGGGTTTTGAAAGGACGGAATATATCCAAATTTTGTCCAAGCATGTAAATTTAACCGCTTGTACTTTATGTCTGCATGGCAATGTGCTAAGCTTTGTATGTTAAGAATAATCAAATCTTTTTTAGCACATGTGAAGTATTATCTTCACAATATAAAACTAACAGACATAATAAAAAAAAGCATTAAAATCTACCTGTCTGCGACCTATATGGAAGATTTTTTTTTCGTCTGAATTCTCAGATAGGTGGTTCCTGAACACTGTAAGTGAAGTTTAGTTGATATTTATGCTGGTAGGTTCAAGGGGCTTCCTTCAAAGATTAAGCTAACATCGGATTGTCGATATCTTCTTATTGTATCAAACTTTATCTTCTATTCAAAATGCCAGCGAATTACTTTATGGTGCATATCATGAACCATGTTGTCTTTCTTTTTTGTAATTTTAGATGACCAACAACAGGGCTACAAAATATACAGATAGTGAAGAAAACATGATTTTTCTTGGTCTCATCTCCTTCTTTGACCCACCCAAGGACTCAGCTAAACAGGCTCTATGGCAATTAGCAGAAAAAGGAGTAAAGGCAAAGGTGTTAACAGGTGATTCTCTTTTATTGGCTATTAAGGTCTGCAAAGATGTCGGAATCAGCACAAATGATGTGACAACTGGTCCAGATCTTGATCTTCTTAATCCTACAGAGTTCAATGAGACAGTTAAACGAGTCTCCGTGCTGGCACGTCTTACTCCAATCCAGAAACTTCGTGTAATCGAGTCATTGCAGAATGCAGGAAATCATGTTGTTGGATACCTTGGGGATGGAATAAATGATTCACTTGCACTGGAGGCTGCAAATGTTGGAATTTCAGTTGATTCTGGGGCAAGTGTAGCTAAGGATCTGGCTAGCATTATATTACTCGAAAAGGATTTGAATGTTCTTGTCTCTGGTGTAGAATGTGGTAGGCAGACACATGCAAACACTATGAAATATATCAAAATGTCACTGGTTGCAAATTTAGAAAGTGTGGTATCACTCCTTATTGTAACTGTGGTCTTAAAGTTTGAACCATTGACTCCGAGGCAACTTCTTACCCAAAATTTTCTATATAACCTTGGTCAGATTGCAATTCCATGGGACAAAGTGGAGGATGGATATGCAAAGGAACCACAACATTGGTCTGCAAAAGAATTGCCAGCATTCACATTATTTAATGCACTAGTTTGCTCCATATGTGACATTGCCACATTCTTATTGCTTCGGTTTTATTATGGAGCCAACAAACTTTCAGCTTCCAATTTTTTTCGTACTGCATGGTTCGTCGAGGGTCTCCTTATGCAGACTCTTATCATACATATGATTAGAACCGAAAAAGTTCCTTTCATACAGGATATGGCATCCTGGCCAGTTGTCTTCTCCACCATCACAATCTCTGCTATTGGTATCGTGATCCCATTTACTCCAGTTGGAAAAGTTATGGGGCTAATAGACCTCCCACTCTCCTATTTTGGCTTTTTGACTGTGATTGTTCTTCTGTACTTTTCAATTGGACAAATTGTCAAAAGGACATACATTCTTATTAACAAGCGCTGGCTTTAAAGACAAAAATCCTTCTAGAAATAATCATAATGGAAATTTTCTTTCTTTATTTCTGGGTAAAATTCCAATATCAGAATGCAATGTACAGAATAAATTACAGCCCTTTGAGGAGGAAAGTTCATGTTGACTAACCATTATGATAAATATGGAGAGGTTTCAAAAATATAACCTCATCTCTGAGATGCCTATGGAGTTACTTGGTCATACCATTCATAGTCAATAGCAATACTGTGCATATAAATGCCATGAGCATGAAATTGTTTGGATTTCCCATTGTTGAACAACCTGAAAAACAGTTTTTGTGTGCTTATGTTAGAACTTCTTACTTTTGGATTACTGAAAGGAAACTAAACCAACGTAACATATCCAAAAGAAGGCTGACGGCAGCTGACCAGAGTGATACTATGCCACCGCCAAATGCCACTACTATGTGACAGTCCTCAAGGACTAATAATACATGCACAACCAATACAGGCTGCCTGGTACTTGGGGTTTCTTGGAACACCCTCTGTTTTGCATCATATTATTACAATTATCTTCAGCTTATCTTTCGAAAGCAAAAACTAAGATAGTTTAGAGTACCAGAAAGAGAATAGTGAAAAAAAAAAACACTGTTCTGTATAGAGATCTTGTTAATCACCAGTCTTAATATCATGCGAACATTTTGATTTCAGCCAAATATCATGAACTCATTCCATTCATATTTTTAGGTTGCCAGAGAGGTCCCTTTCAGATAAGTAAACACTCAAATCAAAAGCTTAACCAGTAACGGTTCACTGTTGGACTTCAAATAAAAGCAAAACTTCATTGAGAGAAGAATGGACTAAAATAAGTATGATAGTAGAATCTATTTGATTTGTAACACAAAAGGCTTCATTTGAACTAGGAGATATTCTAAAAATATTTGTTTTTATTAAATTACATAAAACGTGGGAAAAACTATATAATTATTGGCCAAGCATCCCATCAGTTCTGTACTAAAATCACAAGATCCACGTTAAGTACCATACCAAAACAGAGATACCATAAGGAATGTGCTGACATTATTTTCAAGAAAATCATATGAATATCAATTATCAAAAGGCTAAATTTGAACTTATAACAAACAGTTGAAATAGAAAACTTGAGATAGAGATTACTTTTGAGGCATAAGTACCTACCAAATAAAAGGTAGTTTTTCTTGATATTCCATTCAAAATCCCAATGCATTCTGTCATTCTTCAGCGTCCAGTAGGACCAACCAAAAGAAGCTTCATCATAGGCTTCCAACTGAGTTTTGCCAAACATTTGATATTGTAATTGAGATGCATTTGACACATTCCATTCATTTACCCACTCCCCTGATGACTCATACTCATTAGGACAATTCCATAATTCCAGAAAATACATTATCTAGAAACAATGGTTATAGGATCATATAAGAATGATGTCTTGAAGAATGGAAAAAGTCATTCTTCCCCAAAAAGAGAGTTTTAAAAATTAAATGGGCTACTACATATCAGAAAACTAGTGATGCAGTATTTCATGTAAATATAACGAGGCATTAATCCAGAGACTGACACAGACAACATAGTCACCAACATAATAGACACTTTCAGAGGAAACCATGGGTCACTCGCCAGTCTAGACCTGGATCTAAGTTGCCACTATAATAAGATACCAGTAGTTGGCGGAAACCAGAGGCCATCTGAGGCTTTTGATGTGCGGCACAGTTGACAAAAGACAATAATGACCTTTTTGTATAGTTATATTTATTACTCAGTATAATTTCCCAGGTTGATAGACATTGGAAATTTGGAAAAGCACATTCTACACTCTTAAATAAAGAACATCAGCTAGTAGTTTCTTACCGATGAAAACAAGGGGTCCACTAGCGCTGTTCAGTGCATCTAACTGTGGCACTCTGTTCTTGAAAATAAACTGAATATTCTCCGTCACGTTCATATTTTCAAAAATAGGATCAAAAAGATTGTAATAGTGCAGGTCCACAACAATATTTGAAACACCAATATTTGCCTGATAAAGCTCCATTGGATCTGCCTCTCCTATTCTTTGGCAGAGTATAACATAAACAGTGGAGGAATAGTTTCGAACAATTTGGTACCCTCTCATGTAATAAGAGACTAAAACATCTAATGGAACAGCAGCTGCTGAAGGTTCATTTAAAAGCTCAATCCCTAAAAGTGCAGGATTATCTGCATATCTACAATTTGAAAAACAAAATACATTAGTGCACAAATTCCAGAGAAGGATAAAAACAACTTCTATTGCAATCTTCTAGTTCTTAGCAGTTAAGCCTAGTGCCAACTAATTAGAGCTTGTTGTGGATTTAGAACTAAGGCAAACAAAACCCCGGTTAAACTAAATGGCTAGTTAGTGGAGACAGAATCGATGATATTGATTTTGGTTAAACTCATGCGGCCTAGAAAACTCCTTGTGAAGCTCCATTGAATATTAATATGTAGTAGAAATCCATGAAAACAATTTAACATTTGTCAGCAAAATTTTCATATGAAAAGTAAATTAGTAAATTAACTGTACACAAGATCAAGAATTTTAGTCCACAACAAAAAGAAAAAATATACCTTGAAGTCAAGAAATTGATTACATCTAAACTTTGGGAAATATGATCAGACGATGGCCAATCTACTGAACCATCTCTACTGGCACTATGTTCCATTCCATTCTGGGAACCAGGAGCGGCATGAAGATCAATAATGCACTTCAAGTTATAGAACCTGAAATTTTGTGTCAAGTAAAGAAGGTTTTTCATCGAGTTCTCAGATATTATAATTATGGAAAACATATAAGATATGTTTCAAATTGTGATTGTACATAATCATAGACGTACTGCGCCCAAGAAAATGCTCTGTCTAAAGCTGCCAAGCTTCCTCCAACAAAAGGAGCTGGTGGGTCAGGATCCTGTGCAATCCACCATCCAACAGGAATCCTAACAGTATTGATACCATGTTGAGAGAGAAAAGCAAAATCTTCCGCAGTAACAAATGTGTTACGATGTTTCTGCATCACAATTTACAAAGTAGAGAAGTTCAAACTGTGCTTGTAAAACCCACTAAAGAAACAGATGATGCTGATGAAACTAATTCAATGACATAAACTTTTTGTAAATTTTGGATAATGCACATCTCCAAAAATTCTGGAACAAATCAACCAAAATTGTCTGTCACTCACCACTAGGACATCTCTGGCTTTACTGTATCCATATCCATTTGCAAGCTGGAAATCCCCATGCAAGATATTGGCTACTATTACAATTTCAAAAGTCGCATCATTGTCATCCCATCCTGGCTGGCCTTGGTAATTCGCAGTTAGCTGGTTATCAGTTGTAGCCTATGTGAAAATGTTACAAGATACAGAAAATTCATTAGTCAGAATATTTGTTGTAGGTTGTATTTGAAATCGGACTAAACAACTTGAAAACTATACAGATGAAGTTTTTTTTTGAGAGGAAAGGATGACTACAAATTGTAATAGTCATCCACTTGTATTAATTCAAAAGATGAAATGTACATGTGTGTATATGGAGGCTATGTAAAGAGTAGCTTGCAAAAGCCAAAAAACAAAAGTATCGTTTAATGTGAAAACAATTACCTGTACATAATTTCCATTCAAAAGCTTTATGTGAATTCTTGTATTGTTTCTTTCAATGATAAAAGATTCAGACATTGCTGCTGAATTTGCTGTTGCTGAGATTGAACCCAGTTGGGGATCTGTGTTTAAGAACTGACCTCCAAAGCACCGAAACTTGAATTCTCTTTCAGATATTCGCCAAAGCTGGTAGAAAGTGGGTTTGCGTCAAATTAATTTTCATGTCAGAAAAGAAAAGATATCTGTGCTACTTGGCATATTTTCAGTTATTATGGTTAGACAATTGTGGAGTTTTGTTTCAGATTCTGAAGAGAAAAGGATCCAGATTATGAAACAGTGAAGTACTACAAACTAAAAGAAAAAGTATTTCGTTAAGATTAAACAAACTTAAAATGTTGACACTGATAGTAGTATTTTACTCATTATTCCAATTTTTATTCAGTAATAAAGTTCTCCATTAGTTCAGCAACTCGGAAAACAGGCTTCTCATGTGAGATTTATTTCTGCAAACCAATAAGTTGATTGGAGTCACTAGTGGCAAACTGTAGCTTAAAAAACAATTGCAACAAGCTTTGTCAGTTTTCTTGAAATACAATCAGCATCCAATACTAAAACAAACTACTATGATGAACTAGTAGAGATGCAATCACAAACATATTAATTGCCCAAATCCTAAGGTCCGTCGCGCTTGAATGGCAAAACTACAATAACCCCATTAATGAAGGTGAAAGAAGATCTCTGACCCAGAAATCATTCCTCGAGTTACTTTTTTATCAGTATTTTCCAACTTATAACAATCATCACACCTCGGTTTTTTTTTTTCACAAAAATGCCAAGGTCTTGGCTTATTGCTTAAAGGTTTCAGGCATTGATCGTTTTGCTAGGACTGCTGCATTACTGTCTTGGAAGTGCAATGGAGCCAAAGTTGACAAGTGAAATTGGCTCCACATAAACCCTTCAAGAGAAGTATTAGTTTCCTGATAAAATTAACAAACATTATGCATGCATTCCATGGAAACTAGATTCCTAGACACCCTCCTAAGATCCCATTCATGATCATGGCCTGTGCAGAATCTTTATACGAGAGAGCACCCAAAAAGATCAAGAACAGGGAACCTCCCGTACCCTGAATGTTTCCCATGACGAGGCGACTTGCCGGTCCACTGTCACATTGGAGCCTCCCCCGTCGGCCGCACTCACATACTTCTGAAGCGACACCGATTTCAGCTGCACTTGAGTCCCGTCCTGATCCCAGCAAACAGCAGGACAGGAATTCGGAAAACAAAATACAACGTCAGCGACATCGGCAGCGGAAGCAAGAAATCCCTCAGGTAATAAACGCAAACAGCTGCGGAGGGAAAAGTTGCAGCTTTGACTTACCAGCATGTCGCCGTTGGGAATGCCATCGAAGAGGGAGGGCTTGATCCACCCCTCGACCACCAGCCAACCTCCAAGGTTCACGCCCCGCACCTTAGAGAACCCTTCGACTGACAACAGAACAACACATGAACAAAGAAACACAGCGACCACTCCGCGGCCATGAAAAAAGATTACAGCAACAAAGGAGCCGCCTTTACCTGATGGATTGGATACCCGGAGAACCAGAACAAAGAGCATCAAGAGATCAAACGCAAAGCTGCTGCTGCAGCAACGGAACAACCTCATTGGCGGACAACCAACAGCTCTGTGCGTGCCAATGGGTCACGACGCAGAGTACTTAAGTAAAGGTTGGATTTTGAGTAAGGAAGAAGGCTGCGGGAGAGGCATTGAGTTAAACTGACGAGGGAAACAGCAGTGCAGGGAATCCATATGCAAATGTCACTTCGTATACCTTCCTTAAGATCAAGTTT
This sequence comes from Pontederia paniculata, assembly GCA_001647135.1. NCBI lineage: Eukaryota > Viridiplantae > Streptophyta > Magnoliopsida > Commelinales > Pontederiaceae > Pontederia > Pontederia paniculata. The sequence continues at coordinate 18,911 of LTAE01003979.1, read as the reverse complement.
ATCCCAAACAGAGTTCCCTAAGCATGTCTCTTCTAGCAGCATTAATTTACTGTATGATCATAACAAGGACGACACTGTTACTGCCACTAAACAGATCAAATAAATCACTAACAGTCTAAAGAACCTTTTTTTTTCATCTTTGTTCAACATTTTTTTTCAAGAAAAGATTAAAGATTGTGTTGACTACTAGCATTTGTCATGTTTTTATTTTTATTTTGTTCTATTAATCATTAATTAATTCAATCTGATAGCCAAATTGAATTCTAAATTGAGGGTCGAGTGAGTTAATGTCATAAATTCTAACAAAGCCTTTAACCACTCTATGGCAATTTTGGATTGTGAAAACAATTTGCCGTTCAATTCACTTCATATCACAATGCTTTGTGTGAACGATCAATTCCTTGTTTTTTTATCTAATCTATATAACAAATCTTGAACTCTCACTTATGATAATTTCTTGATATATTGAGTTGATTACTTGTGTTTCTCTTACTTTCGTAGGATGTCGATGATTAAGCAAGGTTAAAATAATCACACCTCTTCTACTATAATTTTTTTCAAATAACCTTAAATTATAATTTTGTCGATTTTAATCTCTAAGTTATTCACGCTTTAATATTTTAGTTCTGAAATTTGATTCTGTCAATTTTTTGTTAAAGTTAATTTTTAAAATTTCGTGAAATGATACTTCTACCTTTATGTAAAAGTTTAAAATATTTTTTATCTTTTATTACTAATTAGTTTAAAACATTTGTGCTCTTTTGTTAATCTTTTATATATTAGACTAACAGAATAAGTAATAAAAAGATGAAAAAAAATATTTTAATTTTTACATAAGAATACAAGTGTCATCTAACAAATCTCCAAAATTAATTTTAATTAAAAAAAATAAAAGAATTAAACACTAGACCTAAAATATCAAAGTGAAAATAATTTAATGACTAAAATCTAAAATTATAGTTTGAATTTATTCGTGAAGAAAAGAGTTAGTATACGAGGTGTTAGCGAAAATAACTAATAAAATTATTGATATTAATGCATGTATATGTATAGTAAACTAGTAAGTTATGCTTAGTGTATATTGAGCTATTAGATACGGAAAATAGTGTTATATACGTAAATCTTTTAGCATTCAATCATCCGAAATTAATTAAAAAGATGCTTCTACCTAATGATAGGTAGTAGTTCGGATTCAATTTTTAAACAATAATGCATTTAATATAATATTAAATATTTAGTTTATATATTTGTACCTTTATTTCATCATTCTATATAATTTAAACCTCTTGATATTTCATCATGTTTCCTTAACCCTTACTTTTATCCTAATGCAACAAATGACAGAGACTGGTTAGAATAAGATTATTTCTTGTAACCTTTTGTGAAATTCCAATCTTCATCATGTGGACAAAATCAAATTAACTCCAACCACTTTATTGATTGGTGACAGAAAGAAAGAACTACAGCACTGAAGAGAAAGATGTGGCTGAACAAAATTTTGAAAGATGCATATATTTTTTAACGAATTGTTTCCACAATTCCAAAAAATTAAAGATAGAGTGATTAATTTTTTTAAAAGTTAATTTCATTGTTGTCTAATAAGCTCAGACTTTGGGGGTTCTTGAGATTGTTTGGGGAACTAATAATAACATTTATGTAGGCCGCTAGTTATCAGAAGGATTGGAGATTCTTATCCTGTGCCGACCACTTTGAGCTGTTTGTCACACACTTAAAGTTTCAAGCGTGCGTGGCCTTAGTCTCTACCAATCCAGAGGCTAAGTCAGCCAACAATGTTCCCTTCTAAATGTCTTAGAAGAATAATCCGAATTCTGAGAGAAAGCCACACAGAAATGCACAAGAGAGTTTAGGGGAAAAGGAATACTTCATTAAGTTTCAGCCAGCCTGGATAAGGGCCAGAATCCACATATATATAAGCCTACACATGGAGTAGTTACCATAACTACCCAGTTTACAACTTCCCTCTAACTTACACCTTTTAACTTAGTGTAAATTCTGGCTACTAATATACTGTCACAAATATTACAGCACATCACAATATTCCTGTAAAAACTCCTTACATAATATTTTGGCTAATATTACACATAAAACACTTAGATAACTACCCAGGACATTTCATCAAACACCTGGCAGGCATCCCAGCTAGCTGTCAGTTCTTGTCCTAAGGCATTGGCGGGCGCGCATGTGTTTGTTCTCTTTACTCTCTTCTCTGTTTATTCATATTCATATACGTTTGCTTCCGCTAACACAAAATTAAGAGATTTGAGCAAAGATTGTAAAAGTTATTAATATACCAATTCACCTCCTCCCCTCTCTTGGTGTCATTCCAGATCCTACAATTAGAGCAGACGATTGCCACTAAATTATGACACAAACTGATTATTCTTCTTTAATACGAGTATAGACGTTTACATGAGAATGAATATTGATCATTTACTCCAAGTTCAAAATAACAAAAAATTGCAACAAATTACTTAAAAAAAAAGATAATTCAGTCGAGAGTTAATTACTATTTAAAAACCATGATACATATAATTTTGTCCAACATATTAATGCTTTCGTGTCGTTAAATTTTATTTTATGATCATTTTTTTATAAAATAATAGTACAAAATAACTGAGTCAAGAGTTAATTATTCCCAAATATGCATACTGATGTTACAATACCTTCAGTGATGCGAATGAGTCATGGATTTTCTTTCTTTGTATTTGTAGTGAAAAACTAAGTAACTGGTAGAGAATTAAATTTATTTTATTTAATATAGTTTATAAATCAGTTATTTTTTTATTTTTAAATTTAAATAATTTACATATTTTCTTCTAGTTTTTAAATAACTCCTCACAAATATTATATGAACACATGACGACATACATGACAAATGTCACATTCTCCTTGCTTACTACATTACTTTAAATGTAGTATAAATTATAAATAACTTATCGCAAACATTATGATGGACACATCGTGACATACACACATGGCAAGTGTCGTATTTTTCTTGCTTACTACATTCTTTTTGATATAGTATATATATTTGGATCATTATTAGGGTTACATAAGGTATTAATTCTATTTATGAAACAAAATATAGACCCGCCTTCTTAAACGTAGCAAAACTTTTGAGCATTGTAACTAAGAGTGTTCATCGGATCGGATCGATCCGATAAATTCGACGATTTGAACCGATCCAATCATAATTGGATGAGGTCAGATCATTGGTCATGCCAAATCCAAATCAATCTTATCTAATCCATCACTAATGGATTGAGAACGTATTTCAATTTTTCAAACTCGATCGAATCCGATGACCGAACTTTTATATATTTTTTATTATATTTGAACTAAATTATTCTTGATAAAGAATTTATATTAATTTAGAACTATGATATATTAAAAAAGTATACTTTATATCCTTTAAAAGTATTACAAGCTTTTGAAAAAAATATGTTTCTTTTTTTAAAAAATATAATTAATATTAAATATTATAAAAAATAATTAAAAATATATGAAAAATTAAATCGGATAAATCGATGAGTCGATTTGATTCAATCCGACCCGCTAGAGATCGGGTTGGATTAGATCTGATGAATAATTTATCATCAACCCGATCCAACCCAACCCGAACAAAAACAGTCGGGTTGGGTCGGATATGAGATCTGGTCGGGTCAAACCCGATCTGTGAGCACCCTAATTATAAGGTTCACAATTAATATGAAAATAAATTTTTAAAAAGTGAATGCAAGAAAAATAATTTATTTTTATGAAATAATTATGTGTTTTATCGATATAAAAAATATATTTAAAGAAATTTAAAATAAGATTATTTTATGAAAGGAGAATGAATTCTCAATTTAGAAAAAGTGAGTTATTTTTTCAAAATTTAATTTCCATTTATGATCAATCGAAGATATTGTCTTTGACCAATTATTTTGAATTACTAAATAGTAGAAAATGATGAAAATATTTTTCAAAAAAATATTTACATCAAAATAAACCCTAAGAGTTAAAAATTATGTGAAATTAGTAAAGGGCAGACCAATTCGACGAAGTCAATTATCCTAACTTTCTCAATTGTATTGGATTAGAACTTTGGTCCGATCGAATTTAAATCGATTCAAACATAATTTAACCATCAATAAGTCAGATACATATTTTAATTTTTCATCCAATCAATTTGTTCAAACCAATGTTCCCATTATTTTCTATTTAAAATTAAATGAATTTTCTTTAGTTTAAAATTTTAGAATACTTTAAAATGAAAATAAATAAAATAATTTATATATTTTAGTTTTTTAAAGTGTTACAAATACCGGATTCTTTCTTTCTAAAAATATACAATTAATATTAAATATAAAAAAGAAAAGAAAGATTATAAATTCGATCTGGTTTGATATAGTCCGAATTTTATTTTAATGCTCCCAAATTCACATCCCGCCATATGACAAAAGATAGACTTGGAAGCACTACAATAATACTTCTTTGACCAATCTTTTGATCAAAGTCAAGTCAAAAAATATTTTCCTCAATGATCTTCATGATTAAGACTCACTAATTGATTGATTATTAATTGAATAACTTGAGATAATCGTAAAATAAGAAATTGACAATGAGTCCTAAATAAAATATTGAATTGTGTTTGAATCTATTGAACATAGAATATTGTGTATTATGTCATAACAATGCAATTGAGGTTCTTATAATTGAATTGATTATTGATATTATGAAAAAAAAAGAAAAATAAGATAATGAAAAAGCAAAGTCAAATCGGTATTGCAAAATATAATTATTATATTGATATTAATTGCTCTATATATCTTTAGATATGATTTTTCTATTATTTTTTTTACACATTTTGATCCTGTAGTCGAGGAAGGTAATGATGCATAGATGATGACACTGATAATGTAAATATTTGTGATGTGAAAGATTTGCATTGAGTCAAACTGATCTTATCGAGTTTTTATTAATTTTAGTTTTTTAATTAAACAATACAAAAAGATATTTCACTGGTTAGACTATTTTATTTTAAAATTATTGCTTTCGTATATTATTGATTAATTTTTTATCAAAGTCAAATTAAAAAAATGATGTTGTGCATCTCTAAATTTATATTTTGTCACGTGACGGTGTAAATTTGGGGGCGTTATACTCGTTGAATGAAACTGATTCAAATATAAGGATCTCAATATCACCAATCCGAGCCAATATGATTATGATTACGTTAGATTGAAATTTGATCCAACCTTAGTAGAATTGGATAGATTATAAAAAAGCTTCATACAATTTTTATTCCTATAATAAACAGGCCAACCAAACATAATTTCGGATCCCCAACTCATTCGCGAAGTCACGATGACTTTGGGGTAATCAAATAATTCAAACACAAATGCACAGAGTTCGTTATCAAAACGCATCCGAATTCTAATACGTGTCCGGTTGAATTAAGAATCTCAATGTTAATCACATGCCTTATGATGTATGTGTAGTGTGTTTAAAAGGTAATGGAGAACATGGTAAGGGTGTGACTTATGTATCCTTTTTTTTCATTTTTTCTAAGTTTAACTTTGTGAGTCTCTTTTTATAATGAAAAAGATATTTGAAACATGTAACGACACGTAAATAAAGCTACGTGTGTACTCCCTCAACTTCAAAAAGGAAAAAAAATTACAAACAGGATAGTGACAACCTCGATGTGCCAGTAACACAACTTTACTTATATACATAATCACTAGAGTAGGGTTTCAACAAAAATAAAAATAAAAATAACAACAAAATGCATGAGTTATTTCGTTTCATCTATTTTAAACGTTTCATCAAGTGAAAAGTAAAAAAAAATGAAATTTTGATACAGGTTCTCGTAGAAAAGGAGGCAAATGTCTTGCTGAACAAAAAAAGAATTGTATTGCTTTGATACCGAAAGGAGGCAGTCATACCTCAGCATAACAAAGTGATGAGTTTTCTGTCTGAACATTGTTAATCTTCGGCCATTGGACATATCTGTACATTAAATTCAGTAGAGTATCTTATTGAAAAAGATCCAGTAAAAATAAGGCGACTAGGCAGAACAAAAAGATCTCTTAAGTCTTCTTAACCAGGAACGGCCATGCCTCTTTCATTCCACTTCTCGAGGAAGTACCACATGTAGGTTCCAAGGAGCTGTCCTAGGTGCTGAAAAAGGGGTCCGAGATCTTGTACTTGTTGCCTTAGAGCTGGTAGTAGATGTACCGGTATGTGCTGTTGTTGCCGAAAAGAGAAGGGGAAAGAGGTTGCCTTGGAGATACAGCACACAGTGATCATCCATTCTTCATCATGAAGGAGAAGAAAAAGACAGCTATATGGAATGTCATGATGAAGATGAGAATGTCATGATGAAGATGAGAAATTGATGTCATGCGTCGAGGATGAGGCCCTCGTGCAGGTCATTGTAGAGGATGCTGAACGCATGGTGAACCACAAGCCTGTGGTCCATGACGCACACTGCAACTGTGAACTGTGATGCCACCATTAGGATGGAAGGCTGTGGCAGTCTCATGCCGCTGTTGTCGCTCATGAACTACGCATAACTAATTAGAATCAACTAAGAAATAAGTCAGGTTCTCTGAAAATTCAAATAAATCATGAGATATAAATGCATGAGCATGGCAGTTTTATTAGGATGCACCGAAATGACTTAGATTAACAAGGGGCAATAAACTTAAAACAGATTCAAGAAATACATTGGGTGAAAAATAATGTTTAAGCAGCAAAGCAGTCATAAAGTAAAAGGGAAATCTTGTATTATCCGTGGCATACGTAGTTGAACACAACATCAATTTTTATTCATTTTTGTGTGTAAACACTGACATCCAAAAGTTCACAAGTTTTTGACTAATCCAATTTGAGACACGAAGCATAAAAACTTTACCTCTCACAAAAAGGACAGCTCAGGAAATTGATCCTGAGACCTCAGTCCAGGGTTCAACTCGCTAATAAGTTGAATCAACCAATTGTCGGTAACATCACTAGTTTTATTCATATGACAGTTGTGTTGAGGGTATATTCAACAGTTTGTTCAACACAAAGACTATCAGGATTCATGTACATCCAGACCGATTGTGTTGGCTCCTTAATCTGGTTCAGCTTGAATGACTAGCCAACAAATTCTTTAACACGAGGATTTGTGTATGTAGTTTAAACCTGCTCCTCCAATCAGGTCCAGTCAGCCCATTAATCTAGTTCAAATTGAATGTTACCAGCTCAGTTGATTCTGCATCCAACAGTCACACAAAATATCCTGCATAGTGGACTATTTTTTTACCTTATTATTTCCAGGTGAATTCCAAAGATGTTTAGCACTAACCAAACCATATTGAATCAACATTTGTCAACCTCTTCAGTTGCAGAATATATAATTACCAGTTAAGATGAAAATGTGCTTTATTTTGTTGATTGCTCCTTTTTCTTGCTACCTTATTCGCATATGAATTATAAAAATGGACGATCAACCAGAAGAAGTAACTTCATGAACAGCAAAGTGCAAACAACTAAAAGACCAAATGAACTTAATAATCTGAGCCACTCACCAGAATGAATTGGAATTGCTAGTGGAAGTAGTAAATTGGCGACCAGAAAAATACTGTTAATTGCTGCCGATTGATACCTTTAGAGAGTCTGGAGGATGATCTTGTTTGACCCTCCCAAGATGTTTGCCATCGCCAGGGCATCATCATGTTCTAGGCAAATCCAACTTAACCATGAACAATGAAATTTTTAATACCTGCCTGCCAAATTTGAAGTGCGGGAATAAGATTTCTAAGGAAGAGTTAAAGAGACCCAATGCTCCCAGCCAATGAAGATGTAACCTTTTCTTGATGAAGAATGAAGATGTAACTGACACTCAATCAAGAAAGAAAAGAGTTTCATGTGGTAGATAGTAAGGTCTAGTTCTGCTGATAAGGCAAACAAGTCATTCGAGAGATTTCTCAATCATGAACTCAGGATTCACAAGGATTTCCTGTATAATTGGAGTCTCTGCTGAGTGCCTCTAATCTACAAACCAAGTGTAAAAACTTTTTTCACCAATAATCCCCACAAGAGCAAACCCCATCAATGAAATGGTGAAACCTAAGTGAATCTCTCACCACAATTTTCCTTTTCGTAACCATTGAGATATACTTGGTAGCAGTGTGACAATCTCCACAAACCCTCAGGTTTTTTTGTATCCGAATTGCAGATCCAGGCTCTGAATTCATAAGTCCAAAAACGATTGCAAGTTTCTCACTGTGCATGTATAGAAACTCCTCCTTTGTCTCTTCCTCCACATCATGCAGCACAAAATTCGTATTTGGTATATATCCTGCCTCTCTAATCCTGTGCATCAACTTATCAAGCTCTCTGTAAATAAGATTTGACTGTGGGTTTGATTCATCACCAACTAAGAACTTGTACAATCTGTTTCTGACTTCTATAACAGTGTAACCAGCTATTTTCTTCACTCCTCTCTGTTTCATAAGAGTTCTGATCTTATGAGCTTCTTCAACTTTTCCTAAAGAAGTGTAAATATTTGACAGCAAAATATAACGACCTGAGTTTTGGGGGTCCAACTCAAACAGTTGTGTAGCTGCCAATTCTGCTATTTCTGCATTTGGGTGTATCCTGCATGCACCTAGCAAAGATCCCCATACACTAGAATCTGGTTTTATTGGCATTTTCCGTATAAACTCTCTAGCCTCCTCCAGCTGTCCAGCTCGTCCCAAGATATCAACCATACATGCGTAATGCTCTGTTCGTGGAACAAGCCCAAATTCTTCAGTCATTGAGTCGAAGCATTGCTTCCCTTCATTGACTAAGCCGGCGTGGCTGCAAGCTGAGAGTACAGAGACAAAAATGATATGATCTGGTCTCATTGAGGTTTTCATGCTATAAAAGAGCTCCAATGCCTCATGCCCCATCCCATGAATACCATACCCACAGATCATAGTACTCCAAGTAATCAAGTTCCTACATCGCATGTGATCAAACAATCTACGACCACTGTTCAAGCATCCCTGTTTTACATAAAGATCTACCAGAGCTGTTTCCAAGATCAAATTCTCTCCCAGCAGACAACGGATCACAAATCCATGAATGAACTTGGCATGCCTAAGAGAAGCTAATGTAGAATTTGAGCAAGCACGAATTATGCCAAGAACTACCACATGATCAAGAAAAATGCCTAACTGTTTCATCTTCTTAAGTAGATCAAGGGCTTCTGCAAAAATATTGGCCCTTGCGTACGCCTCAATCATTGAACTCCAGGATGTCAAATCCTTATGGATAATACTATTAAATAAACTCCGAGCAACGCCAATTTTCCTACACCTTGAATACATTGCCAACAATGCATTTTGTACGCTGAGATCCGAATCAAAACAGTTCCTGACTATCATTTTATGCAAGTCATCAGCCTCCTTGCCAGTGTGGACGCATGACATCACCGTCAAGAACGTTGCTCTGTTGGGTCTGATTCTCTCATCCAACATCCTCCGGAACAACACAAGAGCCTCCTTTGGCCTATCGTTTTGTGCCAAGGCCCCAATCATCGATGTCCAGCTGACCACATTTCTGTCAGGCATTTCATCGAAGATTCTCAGGGCGGACGCCAAGTTGCCGCCTTTCCCGTACATGGCGATGAGGGCGTTCGAAACGAAGATATCCGACCCGAAGCCCCAGTCGTCAGCCTCCAAGCAAATCCTCTCGCCCTCCTCGAGGTCACCTAGGCGGGAACAGGCCTTGAGGACGGGAGGGAAGGTGAAATTGTCGGGCTCTACGCCGGCGACGCGCATTTGGCGGTAGAGGCCGAGGACGCGGCGGTGGTCTCCGGATTCGGAGGAGCGTCGGATGAGCTGGGTCCATATGAAGGTATCAGAGAAGTGGTGGCGCCGGAGGACGGCAGCGTGGAGGGGTTCGAGATCGACAGGGGCGTCGAGGTCTCGGAGGAGCGCGGCGAATGTGCTTTCAGAGTATACGTTCGCGGGCGGAGGCAGTGCCGGCAAAGATGACGGCGGCTGGCGCGGTGGTAGCAAGGAGGAGAGGTGGGTGTGAACGTAGCGAAGAGTTGTGGCGCGGCGGGGGGAGTACATGTTAAAGCGGGAATGATCCGAGTTTGGCAACGAGAGCGCGTCTTATTACCACCAATTTAAAAGAGTTGAGGCCCATATGGTCGACAACGGTGCTAGTCCGGCTCCTGGTCGGGCTGGACCGGCCCGAGCCCTAGTCTCACCCGGCTCGTGGCTCGGCACCCGACTCGTGTTCGGACCGGAACCATGAATCCAACTTGATCTGATAATTTTTTCAAAATATATAAAAATAATTATATTTTTTTATTATTAGATATATGTTACACATTATATTTTTACAGTTCAAATCTTCACTTATTATTTTAACCATGCTTCAATTTCTTCCTTCAACATAATTTAAAATTTTAATATATTTAACTTATTAGATAAATAAATTTCTTATGACATCTATTCTTATATAGGATATACTAATTATTAATATAATGATATTATATTACATAGTATTTAGTTACATGATTATATTAAACAATATATTATATAGTAAAAAGTATAAATTTTATTATAGTAAAAAGTTGACATTTTTTAAAATTAAAAAAGTATAATAATAAAAAAATTAAATGGCTCGATTCGGTTCGGCCCAAAATGGCTAGCACGATCGAATCCATGTCGGGGGCTGGACCGTCTAAATGTCACTTTCGGCATTACACGATACGATACAATTTTTTCAAGCACGATATGAATAAGAACATGAACATGGTCAACCATGAGTTGACTAGCATGATCACTCACCAAATTTCATCTCTAGTCGACGACAATATTTTTTTTCTAAAAAAAATATTCTCAAACTTTTCCTTGATATAAAAATATTTTTACTAAAAAACAAATTAAAATTTCTAAAAGTAAACTTTTCTAAATAGATTTGTTTTCATAAATCCTTCTTTTTTTATTTTTTAATGTTAATTTTCTTATATTTAAAATCATATATTAACACCACAATAAATCACTTTAGAAAATTTACCTTATAAAATTTTATTTTTTATGATTTTTTTCATTTGTCTTAGTGTTTGGCAATATCTAAGCCCATGTTAAGAAAAGTCCTTTCTCGGTATGTAGTATTTTACCTGGGCCCATCTTCTTTAGTTTTTATTATTTTTCAACAAATTATTTCGATTCACATATTATTTTCACAATTTCGAACTGTTACTCATTCGAAAAGGTTTTGACTTTTGAGAGAGGAAGATTGTCTTTGAGTTATATGCTTGTCTACAAAGAGTATTGTATAGTTAAAAATCAATATATTGTGTAGTGATGGTTTATACATTATCTTATTTTTTTTTCGATTACACTCATGGCCTAATACATTAAAAGGAAATGCTGAAAATAAAGAGACACATAAGTCCCATTGATATAAATGATAAAAAATGCTAGAAATGACTGTTGGGCTTTCATTCAGATGATTCTTCCATCGAAGGTTTGATGTTTCTAAAAAAGAGTTGTTTTGCTACCATTGATTATATGGCATGACAATGTTGATCTTTCATGTGCTTCTTGGACATGCTATTGAGGGCGTGGTAAAGAGACAATGAGTTGGCATGCAGCACTGACATGATCATTGACTTAGCATATATCGCATCTCATGTCATGCACTCATGGAAGAAAGGCACAATAAGATCTATGGGGCTCACTAAAGTCCTACATGTGAACTTTTATTGTTGCCTCTATCTTGAGCTAGGTCATGATTGTCCATAGCCACATTGTTGACAATTTTGTAGACATTATTCATGTTCTTATCAATGATGATGCAACGCCAACGTGTAAGAATATTCTCTATCCTTATTTTTCAAATTGAATAATCATTTGACGTTAGTTTGATAATAAAGGAACACTTAAATAACTTGATATCATGATACCATTTGTTGTAAATTCTTTCTCGATTTTTTTATGTATGAATTAACTAATTCAAGCCAACATAATGCAAAACAATAATAATAGGCAAAAGATACATATATTTACACGAAAATATCCTCTGGAATTAAAAAATAAACCTTCTAATGAAAAGTTAAAAAGTCTTGTGACAATCACAAGAATATCTCTTTATCAAGAAGAAATTATGATGTCTTTCAAATATTTCATTTTTTTGTGATTACAATATCAAGAAACTTCAAAGATCTTCTCAATCTTTTTTTGTTCTTGATTATTTGCTCTTAAAAAAGAACCCTTTGTCTTCTTCCCAAAGAAACATTCACCATTTTCCTCTACCTTGTCATAAAAAAAGAGAGCAAAGACATATCGACACACAAGAAGAAATACTTTTATTTTCTTTCTTCTATTCCAAAAGGTCTCCACGATTTCAACTATTAGAAGAGAAAGACTTATTTTGTACCATGTGGTTGTGTCAATCTCTTCTAATCACCAATAATGTAACTTAATTAGGTTTTAATTATCTTAAAACCTAATGGTCTTCCCATGTGGATCGGCAACCTAACATGGTCAAAGTTTTAAGGGTGAATCAAACATTTGATAGTAAAAACTCATCCGTTTAATCAATTTCTTTAATTGTAATTGGAAGAAGTATTGTTTTAATTTCTTCTAATGTTTTGAGAATTATAAGGACCTTACTTTTCATCCCGTTGAGCTATTGTTGCAAGGCCTCTCCTTGTCTAGTTTAAATTGTTGTGTTAAATAATTCATAAGAACCATCTTAATTTACACTATTCATTATAAAAAATGCAACACAATACTATCATAGTTGTCTTAAGTTTATGTTTTTTTTTCAGAAATATGTTTTGTTGTTCACAATTTCAGTAATGATTATTTATTTCTTGGTGTATGTCTCTCTTTTCTAATGCAAATATATTTCCTTGACATTTATGTTGCTTATTGTGCACTCTCTTAAAAAAGGAAATTTCAATGTTTGGTAATTTGTTTTCCTATGAGAATATCAGAGAAAGATCAGTATTGATAAGAAATTTAAGCAAACAAATACTCTATGCTTTATCGACCATGGCTAAGGATGGAAGCAACTAACCTTTATGTAGCAAACCTAAATTTATTTTAGAGAATTAATCAAAAGTTTCCTAAGTTTTTGGAAGGTGTTATTGTTGATGAGGCATGCACTTTATTATTGTAAAGGATTTCTTTTGTGAAAAACTAAGTACATTGACATGTTGCAATTAATGTAACAAAGTAAATAGCATAAGTCCATTCTTTATGCAAGTTGCTTAAGTTATTGTTAACTCATAAATATTTTGTTTGATTGTGTTTTTTTATAAAGTTAACTAGATACTTCGATAACACAAACTATTACAAGTAGGTGATAATGGGTTCTTTTGTTGATTCTACGGGCATAAATTACAATGATGTTATAATCTGATTAAGTGGAACAAAGATAAGAAGTTTCTTGGAATATATTACTTTCTTCTTGTTATTGTTAAGAACATATTTTTGTCATTCCTTGAGCTCTTCGTTAAGCTTGAGATGAAAGTATAAAGGTGTCTTTATCAACTTTTTTTATACCCCACTCGGGTTACTCGATATTTAGGGTATAGCACTTGACCAATTTATTGTTACAATCGAAAAGTTCACTCAGCAAGATCAACTTATCCACAACCTAGAGGCACACTTGACTTAGTTGAAGAATCAACTCAAATTAAAAGATGAAGTTTCTCCTCCTCCTTAATCACTAGAGATTCAGCAAAAGTTTGATGTAATTGAGGCAAAACTTAAAACATTAGAAAATCATGTAGTAGAGTTGACTTCTCAATTGGTTGATTCTCATAAGATTAATACCATGAAGGGACCACCAGCTATCATGTGTCCATGCCACCAACAAAGCTTTTATCAAAGAAAATGGAGACCAAGAAGATATCATTAGGAGAAGACATAGACTACTCAGTAGAAAATAAATGAGACAAGCAAATACATTATCGAAGATGAAAAGGTCCGAAGGTGGAGATTACTTTTGGATACTCCAACTATCATTACAACATCATATCCTAATCCATCACCATGACAAGATGAGAGGATGACATCGTCGACGATATCACCATCAATAACAGCTCCATCGACATTAGTAGTAACAACCTCATAAAAACAATGGCAAACAAAGAGCCTAATTCTAAATCAGCAAGCGGAGGTTTAAAAAAGTCAAAACAAGAGCAAAACGAAAATCACTAAAGAATGTTACAAGAAGTTGGAGATGATTAGGTGCATATATACCCGTGTTTGAGGCACTAGACTCTTCATTAGCATAACTGAATACAATTTGGAGGCATCAAGTCTGCGACATTAAATAGGGGCATTTGTCGGGAGGCAACCAATTCTCTTATTTTCTTTTAACTTTTTAGTTAGGTCTATCTCTTTTAGATTGAACACCTCCTCTCTCTCTCTTTCAATTGCCTTGAGTGCTATTTTCTATAAGTCCTACGTGCACAAAGAAGCCCCACACAATTTCTGAAACATATGAAGAGATACAAAGCATGGAGCCATCAGAATCAATGCCATGAGAACATCATTGAAGAAATTCATCATCGACACGTATTCCTGTAGTTCATGCAAGACACTTACAAATATTGGGTGAGATCTTTCCTTTTTCTTCTATTTTTATTTTCATTTTTTTAGTTTTTTTATATCCTTTGGGTTTGGCTAACACTAAGGACAATGTGAAGTTCAAGCTTGGGGAGAATGCACTTCATGCATTACATATTTGCTTAGTTATTGCATATTTTCATATGAATTTTCCTTTTGACCATATTTTATATGTCATGATTTTTATTGAAAAATTCATAAAAATTGAAAAATCCAAAAAAAAATTGTGTCAAATTTTTGCTCGTTCACTATTCTTAAATATTTATCTTGTACTAATTTAGGACAATATTTTGTCAATCTATGAAATTCAGGTACTACTATTTTCATCAAGTATCGCCATAGTATAAGATTTTTGGAATGTAGAAAATTTCTAAGTAGACCTATGACTCTTAACGACTACTTATGTTCCAGCTTGCTTTTATTTTTAATTTATTTTTATTTGATCTTAGTTGCATTTTTATTGGATGCATTAAGTATCTTTTGAGCTTTTATATCTTTGAAAAAAGACTAAACATAAGGGGAAATTTTGAAAAAAATAGAAAAATATTGAATAAAATAGTTGAAGAGGTGCATGTGTGTTATTTGGAACCTCGGTGTGTTTGGGCAATTAGATGCATAGAGAATTTTTGCTTGGTGACCTAAGGGCGATTAGTTTGGAATTTGCCAATCGAAAGCACGCTACATGGACCACCTTGAGCACTATAGAGAAGCACAAGAGTATTTGAATCACTACTTAGTTTTAAAATCTTCAATTTAGAACTTGGGAATAGTAAGCTCGAGGGGTTCTTCAACACTTGTTGACCTAAGGCTATCTGATCTCGAAGTCATCAATCGAAAGCCCTCTACACAAACTTCCATGTGCAATCCTATTTGGAGATTAGAACTCAATAATAAAAAGTAAAAGAAAAAATGTAGTAGAAAAAATCATATGATATATTAAACGCATATGATACTTATGTTTGCAACATTAATGCTACTATGTGATGAATTATATGTTTTCATATTATGGAGTTGAACTACAGGAAGTTTAAATAAAATTTAGTTTCAAAAGGTCTATGAAGCTGTGATATTTTGGAAAGTGGTCTAGCAAATTGTGTTCGCTAGTTGCAAGTAATGGACGAGCAATATACGACCAACAACTGTTAAAGAAATCTAAAATTTCCAAGCAAATCAAAGACCAAATTGCAAGAAAAATTATGAAGAATTAGCGAACAAATATTTCCTCGCCAAAAAAGAAAACAAATATTTTTAACGAGTTAAATATAGCGAGAAAATTGGCGAGCATATACTGAGGAAAATTCACTCGCCAATTTTCCGCCGACGCCAACCAAGAGGAGACGGGGCGTGCAAAGGTTTCCTTGGGCCGGACGGAGATTGGCCCTTGAGCAAAATAAATTTTTATTCACCATTATTAGCGAACCACTTATCAAGTGCTTAGCGAGTAAACTTCTGCTCGCTAATCCCGAAGAAAATTGACTCCCACTCAATTCCAGAAATTGATTGCTGTTCGAGAATAACTTTCCCCTTTCCGTAAATTGACGGCTGTTCACTTCTTCTTCCCCTAAGTCGACCTCCCTTCTTTTTGTTTTGTTGCCGCATCAGTTGCCGTCAATGGAACTTGATCAACCTTAATAAGACGTCCCTTCTTCTTCTTCCTTCTCCCTTCTTCCTACAACGACCAGTGATCGCTAGGGCACGGTGGGGCAGCCTCCGCGTCAGCACTGGACCGCCTACGCAGGTGATGGCTCGTGCATGCAGGAGCTGCCTTAGTGCGGGTGCCGCAGGCGATGGGCAGTGCCTCCATGTGGGCGCTGTGGGTGCTGCCCATGATGTCTCTGCACGCGCGCAAGCGTCGCCCAGTGCCCACCCGCAAAGGCAGCATCTGCGCGGGCGTTGGCCTACACACGCTGCCCCGCATGGGCTGCCCAACACGCGGATGATGGCTCGCACGCTTTATATTATAATATCTCAGTAAAAATTTTCTTGCATATGTGTTCATGTTGTACTATCTTAGTAATAAATTGTATTTTTCTTTTGATCCCGAGCTTGTTTGCTATAGTGAACTAGTAATAAAAAAAAACCTTAAACTCCTTTCTTTGCAAGTTGCCTTCAACTATTTCTAGCATTGTGATTCATATGTTTAATGCCTCTCCAATGAAATGTTATTTTATTTTGGTCTCATGTATGTGTTATTTTGGCTTGCAAAAGGTTTTTTCTCTTGTTAGTTGAAAGGTGCTTGATATGCTCTCTAATTATTTTATTTTGTTGCGTCACAATGCTCCAACCTTGATGTGTCAAACCTAGTGCCATTAGTTTCTTTTTCATGTTTTGTCGTTGACTTTTATAAATGTTATTACTTTTGCACGCATAGATATTATCATGAAATTCTTGTCTTATTTAAGTTGTTCGAAAATAATCATCTTATTTGGGGATCAAACCTCCATTGATACTGGAAGATGCTTAATAATTTTATATCACACAATTTAAACAATTTGCTGCATCGTAACTCCCTAGGAACAATGAGATCGGATCAAACTTGGATTTTTCGTTGAAAAGATGAAGATGACTTTGTGACTGACGATTTCTAAAATGGAGTAGATGAGTTTTTGAAATTTGCATATGAAAATCAAAATGCGATTGATTCTCTTGGTCGTATTCATAGTCCATGCGCAAAATATAAAACAAACAAATGGAAAATAAGATTTTATGTGAAGATGTATTTATATAAGAAAGAGTTTTGGTTGAATTACTTAAATAGGACCTTGCATATGTTGAGCTTTCAAATGATACTGAAATGATAAAATGGAGAGTGAAAGATAAATGGAGAGTTAAAGTTCTTCAAATGTTAAGCTTTCAAATGATATAGAAATGATCAATGCATATATTGAAATGGTTAGGGATGCAGAATTGGGTGACATAAAAAAATCAAGATCAATCAAATTTGGAGGAAAATCCAAATTCGATAATTTCAAATTTTTTAATCTTCTAAAAGATGTTGATGAGCCTCTTTGGGATGGTTATAAAAAATAAATCATTTTGTCGGTTGTGTCACAATTGATGGATTTAAAATTAGAGTACAATATAAGTGAAAAGTATTTTGATAGAATGATTTGCATTATTATGAGTATGTTACCTAATCCTAAAAAAATTTTAGTAAATTTTTATAAGTGGAAAAGAATGATGAGTGAACTTGGCATACAATACCAAAAGATCGATGTTTGTCACAATTATTGCATGTTGTATTACTAGGAGGATATAAAATTTACAAGTTATCATGTTTGTGGAGAGTCTCAATTCAAAACTAGGAAGAAAATCTAACACTAGTCAAAAGGATATTCTTTTTTCAATGTTTAGATATTTTTCTTTAGTCCCTAAATTACAACATATGTTCTTATTTAAAAATTTTTACAATTTATGCATTGGCATTCTGAGGGGAATGCGTAGTGATCTCATCAGTTATAACACATCCTTCAAATGTCGAAGCTTGGACATTTGAAGCAATTTATCCCACTTTTGTAGCAAAAACTTAAAATATTTGATTGAGTCTTTGCACGAATGATTTTAATCCATTGAATGGTACAATGACAACTTACTCTTGTTGGAATATTTTCGTCATACCTTATAACTTACCATCAAATATGTGTATGCAATGAGAACACATATTTTTTACTTATATGATTCCTGGATTGAGATCACCAAGTAAGAGTATATATGTGTACCTAAGGCCTCTTGTCAATTAATTGAAGATACTATGGAATGATGGTGTTTTAACATATGTAAGTTCAAAAAAGTAAAAAACAAATGTAATGAGTGTGGCTTTGTCGTGGACTATAAATGATTTTTCTGCATATGTAATGTTGAGCGATTGGAGCACTAAACTTGTTTGTTCAATTTGTGAATGTTTCACAAACTCATTTTATTTGAAGTATGGTAGAAAAGTATGTCGATTTGATTACCCCCTAATTGTTTTTCCTATTGATCACTTTATGCGTCGTGATAGGAACTCCTTTACAAAGATGATCATAGAGAAGAGAATACCACCCAGCTAAATGATTGCTACTAAAGCATTTGAACAAGTTAACGAGATTGGTCCTATTTGTAGGATCTAGATGGCACCAAGAGGGGGTGAGGTGAATTGGTGTATTAAAAACTTTTGTTCTTCTTAACTTAATCTAGATGTGTTGTGTTTAGCGGAAGCATGCATATATGAATATAAACACAAATAGAGAGAAAAGAGTAGAGAGAAGAACAAACACAGAGTTTGTTATC
>LTAE01003978.1:27946-59729 GCA_001647135.1 Pontederia paniculata | reverse complement strand
TATATATATACTAACAGAAAATAGAAATTTATTTCAGGATAGGACAATGAAATCCTTGTATACTATGAAGAGTATTACAAAGTTGAAAACTTATGAATTTTAAGTTAGATTATTATTTAATGAATTATCAATATTTTCGATTTGGATGATAAGTCAATTTAAATTGTGGAGCACATGACTTTCATCACCATATATATAGATGTCTTAAGAAAAAATTCAGTCACTCCATGGTTGTTGACTTTTTTTATAAATTTAAAAGCTAGTTTATGAGATTTATTTTTCAAAAAATAAAAGTCTATATGTATATTTTGAAATTGATGAATATATAGCACATATTTATGGTGTTAAAATTGATACTACTTGTGAAAGTGATTCTGGTGAGGTGAATTTTTCGGTTTGAAAAGATCACCCACTACTTTTTAAATGAATTTTAAACTTAAAAAACCACACTAAAACCATTTAGAGAAAGAAAAAAAAAATATCTACTGGGATCATTTTTTTAGGTTCCTACTTTAGTACATTAATTTTAAAAAAAGTAGATAAGATAACAAAATTTATCATAAAAGAATCATTTTGATGTAAAAACATCTAGCATTATAAGTAACTTACAAAAGTTCTCAATTTAACAATATAAAATCTGAGTTCAATTAAAAATATTAAATCATAGAAAATAGTTATCTCAACAATAAAAAAATAAGCTATGAATTATGAATAAATAAGTGAAGTAAACAACTTTGGTCAATCGATCCTTAACATTTCTTTGAAAGGTACATCGGATAAATTATATTCTATTAAAAAAATAAAATTTAACGGTACTCTTAAATTTAATTTTTTATTTGATATTTCGGGATCGGATGATTTTTTGACTCATCGAATTTTTTTGGGTCTTTCTTCGAATGTTAAATATCGGTCTAGATTGAACATTTGACTATGATGAATAATTTTTTTAAAAAAATTACATATAAAAAAATTAAATTCGAATTTTTTTTAAATAAGAAGGAATTTTTTATTACTCGATCCCCACTCCGCTAATTTTATGCATATTATTTTGATACGAGAAATCTGAATACTTAAATCTCTTTCAATATGATAAATATATGAGCCATCCAATTTTTGTGTATGCAGAAGATTTGCCACAATTGTTACTATATTTTATTTTTCTTCGTCTTTTTTCTCATTGGATTCCAGCCAACAAAGTGGAAATACTTTCACAAGGAAAGAGTTCCTTCCGGGACTTTGACACACCGCAAAATTTTAAAGGAGGTTCCAGAAAAAAAAAACTATATGCAGAGTGCACGCAAGGAAAAAAGTTGGTGACAAGTCACTTATTTCTATTATTGACTATTATTATTACCTTTTGGTATTTAACATATCATATTTTTTTATATACAACCAATTAAGAATATACTATAAAGATAATATTTTTCATAACAACTGAAGTTTTATTATTATTGATTACTCATCTAATTTAATATAATATTAAAGTAGAGTAAAACTCTTATAAAACTAATTTTCTCTTTTGATTTACATGATGGGTTTAGTCTAGATAATAATAATAATAATAATAATAATAATAATAATAATAATAATAATAATAATAATATGTAGAACGTATGTGATAAAAGAAATCACTATTAATGAATATAATCTCTTTTTATCACAAATCATCTTCTGACCCGGCAAGAAATTTTGATAAAATTATCGATCCATTTTAAAATTAGGATCGAGGTTCATAATAAATTTCGAAAAATTCCGATTTAAACTCACTCGGTTTTAATCGGTCGAAGACGGAGAATGTTAGAAAAAAATCAGGATGTATAAATATATATAACTTTATTTTATATAATTTGTTATAATTCAGTCCAACTATGCTGATATTTTATTCATTAAGTAATTTCATATTTAATTATAATATCATTACTGTAATTTAAATACAATTTTTTTAATTTTTATTCATTATTAGTGATTCAGTATCTATTGTTACCTTCATTTAACTTAACTTTGATGTTTAATCTAAATCTATCCAATTTTTATTTAAGAGGTGTTCATATTGCAAATTCTATCGGATATTGCAAATCCGTTGAGCCAGATCGAAACATTGTGCTATCCTTTAAAATTATTTTATTATTTACAATATTTAATAGTAATGATATTCTTTGTGGAATCTTCCAAATATATTAAATATGTTTTGAAAAAAAAATATTGTACTCTTTTTTATTTTTAAGTAATTGGTAAATTTAAAATTAAACTAAATTATTTTAATTAAATAGATAAGAAATTGGTCGAGGTGATCAAATTTTATAAATTAATATTTGTACTATATATATGGATTAATGCACTTAGGGGGCGTTTGGTATGAGGTAATCCAGATATATTACCGGCTATTTAATTTAAAATCCTCAGGTAACGGATTACCGGTAATTTTTACTTCTCTGGTAATCTAAATTACCACCTCCCAAGTAATGAAGATAGCACTCATGGGAGGTGTCTTTCCAGATTACCAGTAAGATGACATGCATTTTGACAAAATTATCCCTACAACCAAACTTTAAAAATATTTACATTTTATTATGAAATAATAGTATTCAACATTATCTTCTAAATTTTTAATTATTTTAAGATTGATAATATAAATTTATATTTTGATATAACTCACTTTTTTATTTTTTTCTTTTGTTTATATTTATTTTAATTCGACAATTTTTAAGGGTATTTTAGTAATTTTTATTTCGTAATTTAAATTATAATTTATGTTATTGCTACTTACCAAACACTATGATATAATATTACCGGTAATTTATAAAGTGGTAATCTATTTTAGTGGTGATCTAAATTACGGGTTAATAAAAACTGGGAATGCGCCAAACGACCCCTTAGGATTGTGTCAAACCTATATATTTAACAATAATTATAAAAAATAATAATTTAATTTTTAAACGATCGACTAATATATTATATAGATTATTTTAAAAAATAATTTTTATTTAATATTTAAATTTAATTTAGCGTGATGTGTTACGTATAAGTGCACAATCTATTTTTTTTTCTATATATAATATGTAGGTATATGTATAAAAGAGTGTACATGTATATACTTTGCTAAGATGACAAGTAAATATTTTTAATAGCGCAAGAATCGGAAGAGGGAGTTGGAAAACGGGAAGACAATAATTGACCTCAAACAAAATTACGAAACGTTATCGACGGACGGAAGCGCGCGACGAGATCGATGCAGCAGCAGCAACATCATCAGCGATCCTCCGGCGCGGCATCACTGGGCCCCACGGCGGTGGCTGTAGGCGGCGGCGGGGCATCGGCGGCGGCGGCGAGGCGACGGTGCGAGGGCACCGCCATGGGCGCCATCACCCTCGACCTCCGCCCCGGCTTCGGCATAGGGCCCTTCACCCTTGGTAACGATCTTAGAGGAATCCCTCTCCTTCCTTCTCAAATTCTGGAGGGTCCAATGGAGCAATTGGGAATTTGCTTATAATTCGATCATCATTGGCTGCCGTGCGTTAGATATCTTTTGGGGGAACCTTTGAAGGTGTTTATGGTTGAGACTTGTATTCATATGATAACTTTTATGCAATTTTGTTGTTCCGCTATTGTGATTCGGCGACGAGTTTCCCCAAGCTTCAATTTTGAAGCTATTTTTAATTGTTTGGGAAGGAAATTTTGTAGAAACAAAAAACAAAATCTTATGATTTAGCCTCAACGTTTAGAATGCTGTTTGATTGAGTTATCTAACGAATCATCAGTTGGCTTAATTGTGAAACAGCATATTTGTAGGCATTGTGATGAGAATTTGAACAGTCGCATATATCAAGTTTCCCTAATGTAGCAAGAAAGGACAACTCCTGAACGTGGTTTGAACTCCATATGACAATTATTTAATCACTTCCTTAAGCCTGACCTGGATCTTCCTATTTCATGCAGACATCATTGTTTTTTTCTTAATGTTAGATTTCTAGCTATCAATTATTTTGTGCGTGGAAAATTCCATGCTGCCCAATGAATTACCTTTCTTACCAAGTGACATAACATAAAATAATGTTACAATGGATTTTTCTGCTCATGTGGATATAGAACTAGTCCGTCCATGTCATGTATTTGTGACTCATACGATCTTTCTTGTGTTACCTCCGTGTTGCAGTTTGTTTTATATTCTAAAAGTTTGTTCTTTTCTTCTTTTTCCTCTGTCCTCTGAATTGATACAGGCATGCCATTACATGAAGCATTTGCACAAGTAGAACATCAACCCAATATCTATGATGTCGTCCATGTGAAGTATCTTGATGAGGTGCAAATCGCTTACTATATTTCATGCAAAATGTAATTCTCTAATTGTTTGGTATCACACGTGCCTTTCGGTAAATGAGACATTTATCATTAGTCTCCAATTACTTCAAAATAGAGAGCAGATACAGTTCACTTAATATTGAAAGGTAACTAAAATGCAACTGAAAGTAGTAGTTGATTCTAATCCAGGTCAAAAGCACAAATCCATAGCAGTAGAAAAAGCTAAAAATTGTTTTAGTTTAGAAATATATGCTTGATTTAGGGATGAATAACATTTCAACATATAAGCATACTATTCAAAGTTTGACAACAAGACTTAACCAATTAACTACAGGAAATGATAAAATCCATTTTATAAATAATGAAAGAACATCTGAAGAGTTTGTCATTTGGTAATAATGAATTTTGTAAATCTACTAAACAAACTTAAATGTTCAAGGAGATGAATTCTTAAGTTCCTACGACAAGAAAATCAACTTTTAGTGTGTGTTCAAACAATGAGAGCAAAACTATTCCCCACCAAAAGAATAGGCTTCAAAAGCAATGAAATTTTTTTATATGTTGTAAGCAATAAATTTAGATTACGTCTTGGCATGCCTTTTAGTGTTTTATTAGCTTAACGTGTTCGCTTTGCTACTGTTGTGGGTGCCTTTACATGGATGCCTTTTTCTCATATGCAGGAGCCTCTAAAATTAGATATTGTTATTAGCTTTCCGGATCATGGTTTTCATCTTCGTTTTGATCCATGGTCACAGGTATGCATTATTTTTCAATAAGTAAGCTACAAAAACTTTGAAATTTCTAATACTAGGTTTTATTATTGTGAGTAAAAAAAACTACACTGTTGAGGTGCATATTAAATCACTTTATTGTAGGCTGGACTAGTGGATACTATCACGTCATGTGCTTGTTTGATCTTAAATCATTTATTTTTATGATATAAGAGCTCGACATTGTCTCTTGATACCCTTTTATTATCCCAGAACTCTTGTTATTATGGCATACAACAGTGTGATAATGGTGCTTCGCATCGTTGCACATGTCTATCATGTTGTATGTCGCCATTCCTTTCGTTGCACATGCATATCATATGTCATAGCCAATTACAAAGTTTCTAGTAGTGCTGGGACGTATATCATAATAGTTCTAGTTTAAACTCAGTGATATTCATTTGCAAAATTGAATCCTTAAGCACACGGAAATACTGACATATATTTGAGATATAAGCCCACAGGGAAATCAGAATCTCTACAAATTTATGGTAGAACATATATTTTTTCGATATCAGTTTTATATGCATGTTCTATTGAAATTCTTTCTTTTTATCTTTTCCTTAGTACATAAATTTCAAACTGCTATAGTTTTAACTTCATGGTTCTTTTGTAGAGACTTCGTCTTATTGAAATTTATGACATTAAACGGTTGCAAATGCGCTATGCAACTTCTTTGATTGGGTCAGTGGTAAATAAAATCTCGTTGGTAATTCCTTAATTTTCCAATTGTTGCTAACAATATCTTTTGTTCTTTCTGTAGTGGTCCTGCTACTCTAGCAACCTTTCTAGCAGTATATACACTTTTTGGTCCTACTTTTCCTGGAACCTATGACAAAGATAGAGGAATTTATACCCTGTTTTATCCGGTAAAACCAGTTGGTCATGATATTGAATATTTTCTTATTCCTTGCTTTCAAATTATGTTGGCTTATGCAAGAGATGATATAGGGACTTTCCTTTGCGTTTCCAATTCCCAATCAATATGCAAGTTGCTGCCAAAATGGAGAAGGTATGAAGTATCCTAATCTTTTACTGGTCCATTTTCATGATAAATATGATTGTTAAACACAGCTCCATTTTCTAATTATTATGGCAGTTACAACAGAATTGCCTCTTGAATTTCCTGATGGAACAACCCCAGTGACTTGTCGTGTCTCTATATATGATGGGTCTTCAGACAGTAAGGTTGGTGTGGGAACACTGATGGATAAGGCTTCAGTTCCACCACTGCCCACTGGCAGTCTGTACATGGAAGAGGTGCATGCAAAGGTCAGAATTAGAATACTCAGTTACTGTTATTTCAGATGCATCTTTTCTTTACTTGCCCAGTTATCCGTTATTGATACATAAGTTCATCCACTGGCTGTACAAAGATTTGTGCTTTATATCTTTCAGGTTTTGGCTGTGTTCCTATTTGTTGCATCATTCACAATTTAACCTTGTTGATTTTTACTTTACTCTTGACCTTTTGATTTGTGTTTTATGTCCTTGTTTTTCTTTTATTATGGATAAAAGGAGGACTATGAGGTTTGGTAGTAATCCTGAAATTAAAAAAATGAAAACTAGACCATGTGCATATGTGTAATAAAGCCAAAAGAAGCAAAAGAGAGCTCATGTGGATGTGGATCCCAACAAAAGGAAACTATCCAACTCCCATCCATTCAATGCAAAATAGGTGTGAGTACAATATTTCCAATGTAACACCTCTCATCCCAAGTATAGTACGATTATGTTGACGCTATATGGCCCACCTAGCCGTCATGGACATCATCACCAATTGTCTTCATCCCCAAGCATCACATGCATGGATGCTCGTAGTGAGTCCCAAAAGGCATCCGCCATCAAAGTGTAGAAGTGTTGATCACGATGCTTTATATACGTTTCCATACCTCATCCGTGTTGAGGCACTCAAAGGACAGGTGGTCAACTTCCTTTGCAGCAAACTCACATGGAGTGAATGAAGTGTTTGTGCTATGCACTCCCATCTTGCCGTATAAACT
Organism: Pontederia paniculata; assembly: GCA_001647135.1. NCBI lineage: Eukaryota > Viridiplantae > Streptophyta > Magnoliopsida > Commelinales > Pontederiaceae > Pontederia > Pontederia paniculata. The sequence continues at coordinate 52,657 of LTAE01003978.1, read as the reverse complement.
ATTGGAGGATCCTACCTCACCTTAGAAACCAAGCGAAAATTTTGACTTTGAGGGGCATGTGGAACTTCCAGATATGGAAGTAGTCCATCTGAAAAGCACCAGATATCGTGCTTCAAGGGAGAAGGCATACATAACTACATACACGTTCTGTGCTGAGAAATTACTTGAGTGCCAGATCCAACAGCCCACTTTGGATTCATCAGGGTGGTGCCTCAAAATCCTGTCAACCAATGCAAGAAGCTCTTAGTTAGCTAACGTCAAGGGGGTCCAGATCCAAAATTGACAAATTGACATTGTCAGGTCTGCTGAAAGTGCCACCAGTGTTATGTGAAATAGGCGAGAGAGAGAAATCACCACACAAGGAAGACACACAGATTTACTGGGCTATGTCCTCGTGGGTCGGATTCCCAAGATAGATCTTAAAATGCTAACTGCTAAGAAGAATGTGCCCCAGAGGTCACCGCCTGCTCCCATAATCTGCACGGTTTAACCAACGACGCCCATACCACAATCTGTGGTAAGGCAAACATCACCCAAGCCACCAAATGACCTTGTTTTCTTTTTTACGTTTATTTAACTTTGTTTTATTGTTCTGTTTGATTCTGTGTTCCTTTTACTGGCGTATTGGCTCAGTCATTTCATACAGATTTATAGCGATCTTAGTGCTGCACAATATAAGAAATTTTCCTTAGCCAATGAGTTATGGACAATAGCCATCAAATAAGCTCTCATCTTTCTGCCTTTCTATTGCAGCTTGGAGAAGAATTATGGTTCACAATTGGAGATCAGCATATTCCTTTTGGTGCATCACCACAGGTAATTTCTTGATGCAAGTTTATGTTTGTCTCTCTGAATAATAGTTACATTTGACTCAGAACTACTAAATACATTTTTTATGGAAAAACTATGTCTGAATACAATATTCTGTTATCTTATTCTCTTCTGTTAAAAGGTTGTGAGTAACTTACATGCTATTAGGTTCTTTTTTCCTAATAATTTTGGTTTGTTACCGACCTTTTGATTTAAAATTGTTGTATAACAAGATCTACCGTTCTTGAACCTGGCGTCTGGTTAAGTTCCTAGCATCAGAGGCCTTAACTGTTTTCTTCTGGCAACATATAATGAATTAAGCTTCAAGAACTTACAACATTTCATGTTCTTGTAGGATATCTGGACTGAACTGGGGCGTCCTTGTGGAATCCATCAAAAGCAGGTGAATTTTACAATTTTATGTTTTGAATTAACATTAAATGATTTGCAAGTAGGTGTGAGAACTTTGAAGCTTTCCTTAGTATATATTTTACAAATTGTAGGCAAAATAACTCCTAAATTCCTTAGTTTCAATTTTACACAATGTTGGCGAAATAATTCCTATATTTTCACATATTTTTCTTGAAATTCTAATAAACTTTGCAATTGTTATTGATTGTGTATGCCATCTAACTTTTTATTGTACATTCAGTATTGTAGACAACCTTGAATTTCATGAAAGTAAGTCACCAACTATATACACTAGAAATTGAAATTGATTAGAGGAATTCTGAACTCCCTATTCTGTCACTTGCCCACTCAAAAATATTACTGACAAAAGATATTGAGAGGTCACAAGATCGAACATCAGAAGTATCACCACTAGGAGAGACCTTTGACACTCCGGCCTTGAACCTTAGTATGTCTCTTGATGCTAGGGCTAACACGGAAAGAAAGGGTATTGACATGGTCGGTTTGTAAAATACCCTTGACGAGAGAGCAACATTGTTATTCATCTTAAGCTCATTGATTGATTCATCCAAAGTACCTAGTAAACAGTTTAGTGACATTGAATGTCTTAACCTTCGGGATAAGTACAAATGATGTGGTTACCTGCTAAAACTTGATGTCCTTTTCATCTTTTAGGTTGATCAAATGGTGATACACTCAGCTTCAGATCCGCGTCCTCGAACTACACTTTGTGGAGATTATTTTTATAATTACTTTTCTCGTGGCCTTGACATATTATTTGATGGACAAGTATGCTCTTTCTATCGTAACCTTTTTCCATGAGCAGAAATATTTTGATTTCTATTAGTTCTTCGAAATACTTAACTGTTGTCTCAACATACAGACACATAGGATCAAGAAGTTTGTTTTACATACTAACTTTCCTGGGCATCCCGACTTCAATTCATATATGAAATGCAACTTTGTTATCTATGATAATGGTGGTAAGTAGTAGTCTATATTGAATGTAACATTATTGATGATAGACTGCCCTTGGAAAGATTTGACTTCTGGACTTTTTATTGTAGTTGAAGGGGACATTCAGCCTGGCAGTGCCACTAAAAGTTGCATTACCCCAAGCACAAAGTGGGAACAAGTGAAGGTAAACATACTTTGCACTGTTGGCTCTTCAAATACTTTGCACTGTTGGCTCTTCAAACATTGACTTTTTGAACTATTTGATTATTGAGTTATATTGTTCAATGAATCAGTGTTCAATTGTTGTTAGCAAAGTCGTTTTGTAACTTTTGTTGCTATTTTTGTTTGGTATTAATTCCCCTATTCTTTGTGGCCTCTGATATATTGGTCCGGGAACCAGTTAGTCTGTCATTAGGCAATATGATTTCTAATTGTTGAAGGAATCGTCCTAACGATCCATGATTTTTTCTATAAAGTTTCTGAAGTTTTTTTTTGTTGTAGAAATGCAAAAATCTCATTTTAGGAACATCAATTGGGCCACAGAGTTTTGAGAATAGAAGCCATAAGAATGGCCTCGTATCTCATTTTAATGGTATTTGTATTTCAACTCTACTTTGAATCCTGTAATTCAATGTCTCTTCCATTGGCACTTTTGTTGTTCAATGCCAATAGAGATATATTGATTATACAGGATCTTTTAAGGGATAGGTTACCATGGAAAGTTATAACTCAATGCAGACAAGTTCTGGTAGGGATATGATAATACTTTGAGTTGTATCAAATTTATATGGTAGCATAAAATGTAGTCCACGATCAAGCAAGACAATTTAATGTTAGTAGGGAAACCATTTGTTTGTCACACGTCAAATACTTCCTGACATAATTATGCAGCTTGATGCAAGATGAAATTCAAAATGTTTTCTTTTCTTATAAAGGAGATACTTGGGGATGGTGGTCGGGCTGCAATCCAGACACAAGGCTCAATGAATAATCCTTTTGGACCAACTTTTGTCTATGGCTACCAAAATATAGCCTTTGAGGTTAGAAATGATAATAAAATACAATTTTCTGTAATAGAATATTCGATTCTCATCACTGGTCCAGTTGTGGTTATATACTCTCTTGCTGGCCTAAATTTTGAGCTTCTTCTTGCTTAACCAGGTTATGAAGAATGGATATATAGCTACAGTTACCCTCTTCCAATCATGAGGTACATCTAAAATTCTAGTTGATGCCTACTTTGACATGTTCTTTTGAAAACATTTTATATTTTTATTTCCTTCCCTTTGACATGTTCTTCTTGAAACATTTTATATTTTTCTTTCCTTTCTGTTCCATTCCTTTTTAACTTTCTTGCTTTTGGGTTTTCTATTGAATTTACTTCTAATATCTTTACTGTCATCATGACTTGAGTGATATATTGTGTGAGGATAATAGCAATTGAAGAACTTTGAACTTTTAAAAAGATTATATAGTCAATATTTTGAGGTGGTTTGGTCATGTCCAGAGAAGGCCATTAGATGCGCCAGTTAGGAGGGTAGAGCAAACAATCTGGAGTCCGATTAAAAGAGGGAGAGGGAGACCAAAGCGAACACTTGACGAGCTAATAGAACGAGATCTATTAACGAATAATATACCAAAAAATTTGGTTACTGATAGAGCGCAATGGCGTCGTATGATCCATGTAGCCGACCCCACCTAGTGGGATAAGGCTTTGTTGTTGTTGTTGTTGTATATAGTCAATATTTTGTGAAGTCCGCTTACTTTTAGATCCAAGTGGCAATTCAGTTGGAAGTCTGGTACATTAATGCAAAACTCGTGTGAGTTCATCAAGTGTTCACCTACTGATTGTTCAGAGAGTTTTTTAAATAAAGTTCATTGCATAGTTGTGTATCAGTTTGAAAGATGGTGCTGACGCATTGAAAATCTATCGTAGCTTTAATATACAGATATGTGGAACATTCTTATATTCCTAATTTGGCTGTGTTTGGTCAACCTTAATTGTCAGGAGTTTAGGATTCTGTTCTGGTATCGCATGATAGTTGACACGGGCTTATCTTTTCGTTATTATGTTTTATCTTTGTATTCTTATGTTTCACTCTTTGATGCCTTACAGGATGGTGCTTGGTGCTAATTTAAGACTCCTCGTCTAAGCTGTTTAGCATAGCCCAGGAACGCTGTTGTATATATGTTCTAATTTGTGTAAAGTTCAAGTTACCTTTTACTTATTTCACATATCTTTTATGTAAATCAAATAACTTAGATGGAATTATTTTGTACAATAATTTGGTTTCATCATATTTAGGTTATGTTTGGCAATACTGAAGTGGATGCTTTATAGAGGTTAGATATTAAGCGGATAACGAATAATGGTTATATATTTGCATATAGTATATATTGGTTTGATTATTAAATTTAATAGAAGTGTTTCATAAAATAGTCGGACTAATTGATGACTAAAATGACATAGATAAATGTGAATTGTTATATGCATAAGATATATTTATTATAACAAAATAAATTATTTATTTATTATTCTAGAAATAATAGTAATGTCTAAAAAATATATTATATCAATAAAAGATAAAAAAATCAACGTAAAAGAAAAATATCAAAATTAATTTATATCGATATAGAATAGAGAAGCAAATATTAAAATAAATTATAAAATGTGATATTCAAATATTAAGTAAAGTATTTTATATGGAAGGAAGAAATAGTATATTAGGAATAAATGTTCAACCTCTAAATTATATGCTAGTGAGGGCAACATTATTTAAATCGTACGAGATCAATTAAGCCAGTTCAATTATTAATCGACACTTGATTCGGTTCGATTTATAACTAGAAAAATTGCGTTAAAAAAAATTGGTGAACCGGCTAAATGTGTACAACACAGTTCAAGTTTAAAACTAAGAAATTTGAAATAACTCAAATTAAGCCAGGAAGTTAACATACAAAATGAAAATGAAAATTGAAAACATAACGTTAAGAAGAAGTGAATAATAAAGAATTAACAAGAGAGAAAAAAGTGAAAAAAAAGGAGAGTGTATTAAATAAGAGTGACTTTGGGTTAAAAAAACGAATACATTGTCACTAGTATTAAATGATACATATATACATATACATATATATATATATATATATATATATATATATATATATTATAAAGTTAATAATAACTTACCAATATCGATAAGTTGGGAGTGCTGTTTTTAAGCAAATATTAATATTTCAAACACTAATAGATTTATATTAATAATTGACTAGTAGCAGGTTATTACTATTTTCTAATATCATATGATATTATATTGTGTTATATTATAAATAATATCATTTTAATAAAATTTTGATCAAATCAATCTAATTGTGATCAAATTAACATTTTGGTTCAATCTCCAATCTTGTTAGAAAATCATTGAGTTAGAGTAACATATAGAGTTTTGTATTCTAAATTTTATTTTAAAAATATGTTAACCAAAGGACCAAATAAATTTTGACTCTGTCAAAATTATATTTTGATAGAGTGTCAATATACCAAGTATTACCAACTAGAGTTTTATAGTGATGGCAACTCAAATCTTTATGGAAATTTCTCCACATTCAATTATGTTTGGCAATTGTGGATGTCTAAGCTATCGAAGTCCTAGTACGAACATAAAAGTGGCACCTCTTGGGATTATTGATTTTGAGAAAATAGTTATTCTTTGTTATTTTTTGTTTTATTTTGGATGAAAATGAAAAAAAGAAATGCATAATACACAAATTTAATAGTCAAACTTTGTTGAATGGCTTAAATTAACGTCCCAAAAATGCATCCCATCACATGAACGAATTGATAACTACTACGTGCTTGAAGGGGTTCCGAAATGACATAGGACAACAAATCTTGACTTGATTGTTGACTCCTAGTCAGCTGATACAAGAGTAAGACAAACGACATAGATCGACATGAGACAAAATCCAGCGAAAAAGATTATGACATAAATACGAATTAGCAGAAATATTAAAACTTGGATCATAGGCTTGAAATCAAAATTAAGAATACTTTATACAACATAACAATATTGTCTATAAAGTCACTTAACAACTTAAATGAAATACATCACTTGCCCAAATGACATAGTCTTTCAATAACATAACTGAAAGATGACATGACATAATACAAAACATTTCTAAGATAAGAACCACTCTCAACATCCTCTCACCCTTAAAATCTAAAAACAATGGACATCCATCCCGTTAGAACATGTAAAGGTAAAAAATGGTGAATCATATCACACATATATGTCATGACCTACATGCCCTGTATATAAGCATCAAAATAAATATGAAGCATATAATAGGGGCGTAACACATGCTTATGATTATGCATCTTTTCCTTACATTAGCTTCTTAGCATATTATGCTCAGACCTAACACATATATGTCATGGCATACATGTCTTGCATATAAGCATCATAATAAATATGGAACATATAATAGGGTTCGTAACTCATATTTATGATCATGCATTTTTTTCTTTACATTATCTTCTTAGCATATTATGTTCAATGACTTAACTTTAAATTATTTTTGTTTTACTTAAGCATTACCAATATGATGTATTTTTTTAATTAATTTTACTTTATTTAGCATCATCAAGACAAATGCTCCATTAAATATAATCTTACTTGGCATTGACTTTGAATGCATATAACAATGTGACTTAACTTTATCGTTCATATCATTCTTCAGTTTTAACTTCTTATCATGCGACAAATCTTAGATGTTAATCATCTAACTTTACATAAACCATCCTCGTGGTCATAATTTATTTTATTATCTTATTTGATTGAGAATCATTATGCACACCATCGTATTTTGGATGATTAGGCCAGAGATGCATTTTTGCACACCCCCTTCCTCCACTTTTGACTTTTAAAAATTTAATTCAAATGTTCATCAGTATTGGTCGAATGACAAATGTTTAATCTCCCTTCTTTATATATGCACTAGACTTATCTCAGTCCATCTTTTATTATAATACATCAACCGGTAGTAAAAACATTACATGGTTCATCTTTTAATATTATTTACAATTGAGCATGCATATGATTTCTAGGTTATTGTCATACATCATATCAATTGTATCATAATTATTACTCTATGCATATTTTACTTTGCTAATCATAAGTAAATTGTAGAAAAATAATTATGTTTCATTTAAGCATAATCATAAAAGTAATCGAGGTGTATAATTAAAACTAATAAAATAATTTAAAACTAAATCATCTAACAAAATCGACCATAGGTCATTCGATCTGGCCCAGTTGGTTGAACATCAGTCTAGGGGCAGTCAAGCCTTCCTCGACTGACCTTGTTTTTTGGCCTCTTCTAATCCGAGGATTGGTCGATCCATTAGTCCACCAACCTTGCTTTTTGTGTTGTGAATTAGCGAGCCAATCAATATACCGCTAATTAGCTTGATCGACCTTCATGAATTAATAAAAATTAAAATTTTGAGTTAGGGTTCTTTCTTAACTTTTTTATATATAGTTCACTAATTTCTAGCATTATGATTTTCAAGTTTCATGGTGTATAAGTCTAACAAAATTTATATAACTAAATTATAGTAAAATTTAATGGACATTTTAATACAATACGAAGTCTCCAAGTGGCCACTTATATCTTTGAGACATCTCATAGATATTCAGTTCTTTCTTTTCCTACCAAAGGGGATCATTAGCCTAGTAAGAAAATGAAAATTAAAAATTTTGATCCCTGCAAAACAATCATCTCATATTTTGAGTTTTTTATATCATTACATAAAAATTATCTTAGTGGGATGTCAATTTAATTTATGAGTAAGAGAGACCCGACAACTTACTTTTAATATAAAATGTTACTAGTTGAAAAACAATAATATTCAAAATTTGAATTATCTATCGCTATGGCCACTTTTATTTTAATTATTTTATCTCGTTGGACATTGAAGTTAAATATTTTCTTAAAAGGTAAATACACTTCAAAAATATTTTTTAAAACTATCATGTTATAACTAAGAAAAACATCTCAAACGAATGAAGTAATAGAAATTACTTGACCCAAAAAGAGTAATAGAAATTATATTCATATTACTCTTCCTCTTTCAATGTAATTCAACAACCATATTACCAAATACTTTTATTTATTAATTCCGTTCACTAATAGTGAATCATTACTAGTTAGACAAATAAGTATTTTCTAATACTCAACCACTACTTATAAAACTAATATGAAAATAATTGAAATAAAATTGGGAAACGCATCGGATTAATTTTTTTTAATCGAAAAAAAATAATATTGAATAAAATTAAAAAAATAGAATTAGAGAGAAAAAAAATCATTAACGCAGCTTGGAGAAAAAAAAATAATATTGGTTCATGTTCTCTTCTTTCTGCAGCAAAACACTTCTCGTCCCCGGCAGCAAACCCAATCGATCATGGGGGAGGTTTAGGGCTCCGGCGAACAAGGGAGAGGGAGACAGGGATCTCTACGGCGGACCCGATGGCCGAGGATTCGCCGGACGACGGCGGCAGCAGCGGCAGGGGTGGCGCTGGCGGAGACGTCAACACGTCCGGCGAAAACGATCCGCGGACGAAGGCGGCCACTCGCAAGGGCAAGTCCTGCAAGGGGTGCCTCTACTACTCTTCGACTCTCAAGTCCAACGCCCGGAATCCTGTGTGCGTCGGCATCGCCCGTACTCTCCCGCAAGGTCCGTCTTTTGCCTGACCATTTTGCTTGGAATTCGAGGTGTTTCCACTTGGCTTCCTATCAATTAGTTGTTAAGTGATAAAAAATGGATCTTTTGGGCTTTCCGATGAACATTATCTTTAGGAAAGCTATAAAAAAAACCTGAATCTTTTGGATTGTCATAAACATTCATGATTGGGGTACTTTGTGTTTGTGTGTGTGTGTGTTTTTTTTTTCTATGCAATACTTTGTGTGTTTTGTCAGATACCAAAAGATGTCTATTGTTCGCGTGAATTGAAGGCTGTGATGATATTTTGGTGTTCGATTTTAATTCTAATATGCTGTTAATCTGGTTGTGGATGGATGATGAAAGTGTTTTGATTCTAATTCTAATCAAAGTCTGTTTTCTTTCTAAGCATATTTTAGCTAAAGGGTAACCACGATATTGTCTGATAATTGTTTCGTTTCCTTTATGTGTTTCCAAGTATTGCATGTGCAAATCTAGAATTTCTCTGAAATATTCATCCACCTTTAGATCACTTTGCATACTCGAATTCCAACATAACCCTGGGTCTTATTGAGAAATTTAACCAGGCATATTTTATAATATCATGGGGTGAATGTATCTTGTGTTTTTCTTTTGTTAAGTATATGCAATGAAATTAACACCTTTGTGATGTTTTATCTGGACAAGTGCAAGCTCTTTTACCATAGGTGACTGATTTTTGTCACACGCCAGATCTTTAATGTTTCTGTCATTTGTATTTACCTTTGTTAGTGCCTCTCAACCAAGTTATGCGTAGGACAACCAATTATCGAATCTAGTGTTTTGTATGAAGATAATTGCATATGTGTTTACAATGTTTGATAAGATCACCAAAACATGCTAAAAAAAAACCTGAACGTGTTGTTGTATCTGCGGTCCTCAATAGTTCAGGATGAGCTAGTAACAACGAAAATAAGTAAGGAGATAAATCTCTTGCAAGCGGAGGTGCAGAAATAGAAAATAATACTGCAGATCAAATGCTGATATAGTGCTCGATAAGTTTTAAAATTACATGTACCCCTCTATGAAATAGGCTTAAATGGAAGCAAAATGAAAAGAAATATCACATGGATCCTATGAGATTGTATTGATTTGTTTTATTTGATTAATACAAATTCCACATTGGGCGATGTGTGTAGTTGCAACCATACAGTATGCCATTTGGGTTGAACTAAACTAATGTTTTTAGGAAAATTAAATTAGTATTTATGGTAATCATTTGTCTATGACCACCTATTCATTTTCTGAACAGTGCACTTTTAGTTTGAAACTCAAATTCATGAACTAGAATATGGGAACTTGGGAGGTCCTAAAGTAGAGAGTTCTGTTGCCAACATGATAGGAAGATATAGAACGAATGATTCCTTTACTTCCAGAGTTGACTTCATTTTTTTTCTCAGTTGTTTCAGTGACAGGTTCAACAATATAAGATGCTTTTTTTGGAAGCATGGGTTCTTTTGCTTTTCTTTTTTTGTTGTTTTGCATTGATATCACTGAATTGCAGGACTGGCCATTTTGTCTGGAAGTGTACTTTTATGTTAATTTATAGGAAAAAAAACTTTTGGCATGTTAGAAAAAATCTATGTTCCAGAAAATGCCCTTCCGCTAATAAAATACATCCCAGAGATCACAACAAAGCTATCGGCAACATAGTAACCTTCAACAGAAGCTAGTCCTTTTCCTGTATTGGTTGTCTTTTACTTCTTTTATGTTTGAAAAGAACTGCCAAACATTGTGGTTAATCTAGTTTTTGCTTAAAATTTGTGGTTAATCATTAAAAATTTGTGCTTTGTCTTTCATTTTTTTATTTTCCACTAACTCTGGACTTCATATTGTCAGTACCTAAATTTATTGTTGGAGAATCTGAATCGGAAGCTACGAAGGAAGGGCGTAATATGTCGGATTTCAAATATACCTGTGTTGGTTATTCTGTGTTTTTGGATAACAAAGATAAACACATTGACGAAGGTGAAAACCAGTCACAGTTGCCATTTTGTGCTGGCATTGAGGTGATTATTTTGTTTGTTTATTTATTGAATGCAAAACAACTGTGTCCGTTTCTTGTATTATTTTAGTTTCTAAGAGCTTCCATAAAAATTGATGCAGCTCTTGGTGGATAGAAGACCCTCAACTGCTGGCCATGTTCCTGCAAGTGTTCACAGGGAAGGTAATCGAAGCCCTCGAACAACTTTCTCATGAATCGCAACATGTATACCATTTGGTCATTATCATGATCTGTATTCCTGTAACTATTTTTTCATAAGTTGAATATTTGCTTTTATTTGTGGTATTTTTTTAGATGGTGCGGTTCGTCGTCAACCACCGTCCCAACAACCAGCACAAATTTCAGGGGATGAATTCTACAACAGGAAAGGGATTGGTTTCAGTTTACTTCCATGTTAATCGAGCTGAACTATTAGGTGCTGAGTCTCGTTCAAAATGCAGGTTTAAAAGGAATGCTGGACTTGTAGCTTCAGGAGTGGCTAGAAATCTATACAAAGCAGGCAATCATGTAAAGGAACTTGTTGATGACATATTGTATCCATACCGCAGGCGACCAAAATAAAAAAAAAAAAAGGTTACCATCTTCAAAGATCAAGTTGCACCGTTGTATAAATTCTGGACTGAGGCCCATTATATCCAGTTACGTTTTGCTCTATATTTCTGATATATATTTCAACTTGTGGTTTTGAGTAATAATTTTGTACGAGAATAATGATACTTAAAAAATATTCTCTGCTTGTTTTAAATGTTGCAAAGAGATTTGTCTGGCAACTTAGAGCGATCATGAGCTTCTGGATCTTGGACTGACATAGACGAATCGTTTTTTTTTTTTTGTGTGTGGAAAAGTTCATTTTAGACATGTTTTGAAGGGGAGGGGGTAAGAATATAGATATAATATTTTTGAAATTGTTGATAGTTTATCAATTTTAATTTGATATAGCCATGCAGGTTTCGGTTATTAAAAATTTAAGTTGAGTGTCGTGGTCCTTTTTAATTATTTGTTATTTTTATTTATTTTGGAGATGTTAGAACATTCAACATAGAGGTAGCTTTAGTTTAAATTATTAGAATTAGTAGTATCGAATATTGGACTTCACACTTGATCTTAGCCAAAAGGCCGAGAAAAGTGTTATCCAATATTTGTTGGACTTTGGTGACTCAGGCATATCCTCAAAAATGTATTACACCCTATTTATTTCTATATAATAATTTAACTTTGTTTTTATTTTTTCACTAGATCGGCTTGATCTGATAACCATTATCAGACCTGAACCGAAGTGATCAACAATGTATTGAATATAGGGATGACACTAGCATGTGTTCGTGGCGGGGAATTCTGGTGGGGGATATGTTCCCCACCCCTAGTCCGTAAATTTATCCTTGTCCTCACTTTTCGCCCTGAATCTCTGGGAGAATTAAATTTTCCGCCTTCGTCCTCGCGGATCTCCGAACCTCCATGAAGATTTTCATTCTCTAAAAATTTAAAAATAATTAAAAAAATAAAAATATACAATAAAAGCATAAAAAAAATATTTATAAAAATATTATATTATACATATATGTATTTAAATATTATATGAATTTTAATTTTTCAAACCTGAGCCAATAATTCAACCATTCTTTATAGATTATTTAAAAATAATGTCAATTTGTTTATCTTATAGATTAAATTTGCTTGAAATTTTAAATATATTTAAATAAATGCACTATATTTGTCAAAATATCTTGAATGTTGGGAAAATACTCAGCTTCTTACTTCGGAAAGATATAGTTAAATATTATATCGAATAATTTTCAATCCGAATTCGATTAAATTGAGTCTCAATTCTCATCAANTTGAATGTTGGGAAAATACTCAGCTTCTTACTTCGGAAAGATATAGTTAAATATTATATCGAATAATTTTCAATCCGAATTCGATTAAATTGAGTCTCAATTCTCATCAACTCAACTCCAGATGATCCGATGAAAGATATAATTAAATATTATATCGAATAATTTTCAATCCGAATTCGATTAAATTGAGTCTCAATTCTCATCAATTCTCCGATGAAAAATTATCGAGTTGAATTAAATTTAAGGTTTGATCAGATTATGCTCGAACTATGAACAATACAAAAAAAAAGCTTTTTGGCATGTTTGATATGCGACCATGTTTGGTTATAAATGTTTTACTCTCAAAATAATATTTATCGAGAAATATAAATATGTAGCGTTATAAATTACAATCTTTTACTTCTTCATATTATTATATAGATTTATTAATGTGACCTTATTTATAGACCCACATTAACAAATCTAGACTATCTGTTAACAAACATTTTATTCATATTTATTGATCTAATATATATTCTTGCAATCATGATTCAGTGAGAATACATCATTGTAGTCTCTTTTTTTTCCTGCTGCATGGGCCTACCTAAATCTAAACTAAAACAGTAAAACGTTTGGTTGAAACCAGAAAATTCAATCTTAATCTTATTTCCCAAGTCAGAAAGTCCGAGAGTCTATCTAAATTTTTTTAATAGTAAAAGTAGAGAAATAGTAAGAACTTTTCTTAGTTTAATTAAGTTTGAGCTTTATTTTATTTAGTGATAATTTTTTTTTATTTATGATTAATTTAATATTCGAACAGATTAACTTTGTCAACTAATGTTGATTTGATTTGAGCTCCATTTTTTTAAGTTGCATAGGATATCACCCGTCGTGATATCCGAGGCGTTATTCTCTTTATTATCATAATTCATAGAAAAGAAAATTGATGCATATGTGGCAATAGAAAAAAGAAATCAACACGCAATTAATCAGATGAAGAAATCAATTTTGATAATTCCTCCATTTCTTTTCTAAATTTCACCCTTCTTTCCCATGTTTCGTTATTTTCCTCTTTTTTTTGGCATTGACACAACAATAACAAAAAGAAAAGGAAAAATAATTCCTTGATGGGTCCGCGCTTTTCTCTTCCCAAAGAATTCTCGAGCAGACACATTAAAATGGAGTCAAAACTTATTATTAATAGCACAAAAAGCCAGAGATAAAAAAAAATAGAACAAAATAAATAGAAAGCCAACTCATAAAAGGAAAAGAAGACGACGAAGCAGCGGCAGCAGCGACGCAAACGACGCCTTCTTTTCTCCTCTCACCCACCACCACCCCACGAAGCTTCCGTCGCCCAACACGCTACAAGCCCCCAAATCCCTACACGGATCGGACCTCCTCCTCGCCGTCGGCGTCCTCCTCTTCCGCCGCCGCCGCCGCCCGCTCTCAGCTCCGCTGCCGCGTTCCCCGCCCTTTCGTCGCGCTCTTCCACCCCCCCAAAAAGTTCTCAGATCGTGGATTGGTTTCTTGTAATTTGCATTTGCTGATTTCCCCCCTTTCCGGGGCTGCGAATCCGATGTCGGCTGCGATCGTTTGCCGGAAACGGGGGCTGGAGGCGATCGCCTTAGGGTTGCATTGCCGATTGCGCGGGGCGGCCGCGGCCTCGTCGTCCGGCGTCGCTGGCCATGGCTTGCTGTCGACGTCCTTGGACGCGACTTGTAGTTCGTCCGGTTCGATGTACTGCAGCATGTCCTCGCAGCTCGTGAAGACGAACGGGAAGCGAGCGTTCCTGGTTGATACCTTGGCTTTGGTGCGTTACTGCGCCTTGGAAGATGGATTTGGTTCATTTGAATTAGTCGTTGGAGTAGTTTCGTTTCAAGGTGTTGTTGTGCTTGCAGGTTAGGAGGTTGGAGGCTCAGGGCGTTCCGTCGAAACATGCGGAGGCCATCACATCTGCTATCACAGAGGTCTTGAATGATAGCCTCGAGAATGTGGCTCAGTCTTTTGTGTCCAAGTCAGAGATGCAGAAGGTACAAATCTCTCAATTATCGTCATAATCTTTTTGGCCTTTTTTAAGGGAATTGAAGTATGATGTTCTTCGTGACTTTTGCAGAGTGAAATGATTCAAGATGCCAATATTTCCAAGTTTAAGTCTGAAGTTAAAAGCTCACAAGTATGATCCCTTTTATATGAGATTTTCTCGATGTAACTACTCGGCTTGGTCATATGAGTTGCATTGGCCTTTTTAATCATTCCTATTGTATACATTCTGATAACATGAGTTTGTTGGCTATAACTGTTCTTTTATTGATTTACCTTTATGTAATTATCACTTTTCTATAAAATGTGGTGGTTGACATTGAGCCGAAGGACGATTCTATATTATTCCTAATCCTGATAATAGACAATGGTAATGTATTCAAAAAATCCTTCCAAAAACTAAAAGAAAAATAAAAGTATCAACATCTGAACTCCTTTTAAGTTTCTGGTTTCTGTTAGGCTTTTAGCTCAAATTTCATTTGGATGAACTTGCTAGTCAATCATGGTTTTGACTTATGATACTATTGTTCTTTCATTTCTGTATTAATCTTGATAACAAACAATAATAATGCATTTGTTCTTTTGATGTTAATGGACTTTTAAACAAGTTTTGAAGTTAAGGTTTTCGTCAGTATTTTAGTTTAGATTTCAGTTCGATGAGTTTGTTTGTCAACCATGGGTTTTGGTGGTGATACAACGACCCCTTAGTATGTCGTAATGCAACATGATAGATGCAGGTGTGGGCCGTGTAGCAACTGAGTACTTCACTTTTCATGTGAACAATAACGACTTTTATTTTATCTTAATACAACATGGAGGATGCGATTGCTGCAACTGAGTACTTGACTTTTTATGTGAACTATTTGACTCGTGAAGGATATGGCAAGTGCATCTGTATTTGTACTATATATACATAACAAAGTCAATGCAGGACAAGTCTAGGGTTAGACTGAGTCGGTAAGGTTTGTGTTGAAGCAGTAATACTTAAAAGGAAAATGAGATAAAAACTAAATAATTATATATTGTTATTGTCCTTTGTCAGTTATTTGTATACAAATTTACGTGCTTTAATACCCTGTCAATTTTTTCTATACATTTACAAACAGATAAACTTCACTTTTTGGCTCTTCATTTCTTACTAGGTATTTTTTATATTGTTTTTATAAAGAAGTTGTTGGCTTAGAGTTAATTCTTTCTCTTTCTCAATGTGACTATTCTTTGCCTTAGTTGGTCTTTCTTTTGGAGTTAAATTTTATTGTTAATTATATGCTTTGTGTTTTGGTTGCAACTTTCTAAAAGTTACTTAGGATCCAACTGTTGGTTGAATTATCTTAAATATCTGATAATCATCTAAAGCAAATAACAAGGGGCTATTTTATGAGTTACTCTTGTGCATTTGGATTTGCTGCATTATTTTCTTTAATATTTTTGCCTAGGATTTACGTTTGCTCTTGTATTTGATTATTTTTCTTAAAAAATAAAATAAACTTCCACTACTGGTCATATGATCATTACCTTGAAGGACTTCTCTTTATTTTTTTGAAGGCAAGGACTTCTCTTTATTGAAATGTAAATTTTCTGAGGCATGTCATATCTAGTTTCACAAGTGTGTTCTTGTGTTTAAATTATGGACCATGTAATTTTTTATTTCAGACAAAGGATGTACATGCAATATGCCAGATTGAATGTCATTATTCATCCTAAACATTACATAAGATGAAAATCTATAATCCATTGCCACTTCTGTGCTCATTAATTCATTTATTCTCTGATTCCAAAAGATTAGTTTATTTAATCTTATGTTGTCTGAATGCAGGAGCACCATTTCTCTTTGCTGCAACGTGAGACTGAGAAACTGCGAGGTGATATTGACAAAATGCGCAGTGAACTTAGGTCTGGTTTGCACTAAATCATGTGTTCTTTTTCATGTTATTCTTATTTTTGTTGCGTTAATTTATGTGACAGTTCTTCAAAAAAGTTATTCGTCAGTTTCATTATCACATCCTTGTTTTTGAGCTGTTTCTGAGCTTCATTTTCCTTGTAGGTATGAGATTGATAAAGTCACTGCAGGGCAGCGCTTGGACCTAAATCTTGAAAGAGGGTATGAACATTTAAGCTTTGTGTTTCTTGTTTCTGTTTTTGTTATCTTGAATTACCTTTATTCCTAATTAGCAATGTGAAGCTATCTTTCCAGCATCTTATTTTCCTTTTATCCTTGGGGCTCCTACTTGTTCTAAATCTGATGTTGGTTGTCTTGACTAACTATCAGGATATGATTTTGAAAACCTTTACTGGAATTCTCAGTGTAATAGGGATATGATATTAGGACTCTCCTATGATGAGACCTTAGGTTCATGTCCAATAGTCAGACTCGTGTAGATTTAAAATACATTATTATCTGAGATGTTTAGGTCTGATATAATGATGCTCATGCCAGAGAATCCTCATGTGCTATGTTTACATAGGATTAAGTGGAGAGTCAGAGTAACGTGGGGCCGAAGTATCCTTTTTCACCATGTACTTAACCATGTGTTTCATGTCTTTTAGCTTGTCAGGTGTCTGAGAACTTATGTCATATGAGTTATCATCAATTTCAATTCTGAGACTGTTCCATTCAGATATAATTTTTTTTTGAGAATCAGTTCCATTCAGATATTTTCTGCATTAGATAGTTGAGCATTTGGTGTTTTGCTGCTATTATTATAGGTTCATTGAACTTGCTCTCATGATGTTTGGAGTAAATTGATTTATGTCAAGAATGGTTGTTTATTATCCAGCTTTGCAACTTGGAAAGTGCCTTTTGCAAATGACACCACCAAAGAAATTGTTTGTTAACTACTGTCGTTATTAATGGATTATTCCCTTTTTTTCTTTTTTTTTATCATTGATGTGATAGAGACAAATGATTTTTTCGAGCTAATTTTATGTTATCATTACTGAACACAGGCGCATACGTGATGAATTGGCCAAACAAAATGCAGAAACCACTGATCTGACTACCAAGCTTGACCGGGTGAGTGTTATTTGATAAAGTTGACATCTAGTGTATGTCTAAGGTTTGTTGTTGACTGATTATTTGGAATCGCTGCCTGTAGGAAATTCATGCATTACGGGCTCAGTTGGAGGCAGCAAAGTATGACGTTATAAAATACTGTATTGGTACCCTTGTTTCAATATCAGCAGTTGGTCTTGCTGTTCTCCGCATTCTTATGTAAAAAACATTATTTCTTTTTTGGGAAATAATATTAACATGAGATCTTTTCCCAAAGATACATGATTTGTCAAAATGTTGTATTTTGCTAGAAGTTTTTTGTACTCTTGTTCACAGTTGCTCAAGGAAGCAAATTCAAGAATCTGATATGGATCTCCCATTCAATACAAATCATTTTATCTTCTAGTCTTCTTATGTTCTCTTTTTCAATAGTATGTGCACATGTTACTTTTGATCTTGTCTTTGCGCTTTTTTTTATTAGAACGCACACACATTGTACTTGTATATTTGAAGATGATTTACATATAATGAATTGTGTTTTTGTTTTGTTTTTTTCTCATCTCCTTCTAGGTTCACACTTGTTTCCTGGCAAGGGCTTGTGCATAATTAAAGTGTTGATAACCTTGGTATTGTTAGACTTCACGGGGGTGAAATGTGCATCTAACTCTTTGTTCTTTGTAATTGAATTCTTCAAAGTAGGATATGATAGTGACATTATGACAGCATCCATAGCTGTTGTTTTGTCTTTCCCTATGCGTCAGGAATCTCTCACATGCATGTAGTTAAGAAGAAAGTAACTTAAATAACACAGTGCTGATTTATTATTCCTATTATGGATTGTCAACTCCCTGTGATGGAGTAGTTAAGCACTACATAACCTAATCCACTTTGGACTTCTTGTTTCAACTACTAGTCTTTCAGCATGTAGATTGCAACCTGCTGGTTTGGGGATAAGTAACGATGATGATCTTTTATACTTTGTTAAATGAGACCATCGAGTGTTAAAAACAAATTTATGTTTATAAAAATGGATCATGCGACTTTTATCGATTGAACCCAACATTTAAAATTTGTCTGTAAACTTCATGTTCTTGTAGATTGGAACTGTTGGCAAATATAAATATACTTAATTCAGGCTATCGAGCAAATGTCGCAGTGTGCGGTCTTGTCCATACACCATCCTGCGTTTGAAACAGTACACAAACCAGGAAACAAAGGGTGTGAAAAGGACGCATGATGAAACCAAGATCCCAAAGCATACCCCTCCCTTTTCAACCTCACCACCCTCTCCACTGATAGTGGACACTGCTTTGCTGCCTCCCTGCCTGCCTTCTGCTGTCGTGATCTCGCGTCCTTGCCACTGCTCTCTCTCTCTCTCTCTCTCTCTCTCATCACTTGTGCAAAAGTCTGGCCTCACTCCACTCTCTACTGGCAGAGTCAACCCCCCCTCACCTCTCACAGTCACAGACACCACACACTCGCTCGCACTGACACCAAAAGGGACCAATTTAGTATTTGGAACGCCACACAAGGAAGACTGACACATATATAAAGATTGGCCAGCAGCACCGAGGACATGCAAAAGAGACATGTCACAAAAGAAGCAGGAGCTTTTCGCCCTTCTCAGAGCATTAGTTTAGATTTGAATTTGAACCAACCGACAGGCACAGGAAAAAAAGGGGATGCCGAGTGAACAGCAATCACTGCCGCACTGCAACAACACCAACAACATCTCATTATAATACTAACGCTATCCATCTTTGACTGGATGAGCTCTCTCTCCTATATATGTTGTTTGAAGCCCCCTGCTCTTTTCTTTTCTTACCTGCGTCCTCTCTCTCCTTTTTCCACCATGCTTTGCGTCTGGCGATGCATCGCTGCTCTCTCCCTTCTGCTCCATGTTGGACATGTCTCTGCCAGCAAGGTGCGCTGAGCTCTCTTCCATCTTGTGTCTACAATGTTAAAGTTTGCTCCTTTCTCTAGTAACCTTTTGGTGTGATGATGTCTTCGCGTACTGGTACTGCAGGTGTACATTGTTTACATGGGTGCGCACGCGTACAGTACACCTGAGATGGTCGAGGAGCTGCATCATGGAATGCTGTCCACTGTGCTTGGCAGGTTTCAGCATTTCATTACACTAATCCATTTCTTCTTTTAATTCTTGCTCAAGTGACCCTACAATGGAGTTCTAAAACTTGTCTCCAAATCTTTGTTCTCGTATTTTCTACAGCAAACATGCAGCTGCATCTTCCATTCTGTATAGCTACAAGCATGGGTTCTCAGGGTTTGCTGCGGTGCTTTCCCAAGCTGAGGCTGCTCATATTGCAGGTACTCAATACCACCGTTAACTCTGTAACAAATAAAAGATCAAAAGATTTTTTTTCGCTTTTGAATGTAGCAAACAAGTTATTTATGTAGAACTTGAGTTGATGCAGATTGTCCTGGAGTTATTCGAGTAGTTCCGAATCGGATTCTTGAGCTTCACACTACCAGGAGTTGGGATTTTCTGCATGTGAACCCCGAGCCACTCGATGGCATATTTTCAATAAGTAAATCTGGCGATGGTTCCATAATTGGTTTCTTAGATACTGGTGAGTTAAGCTCTGCTTTGGTATTATCACAATATCAACTCTGTAAACTCGAATTGTAAACCTCTTTTAAGTAGACCAGTCCAAATTACCAGGCTATGTCCGTTACAAGACTTGATTCTTTTTTGTTTTAAGAAATTGTTCCTGAATTTTCTCTTGAGAATGAGCTCATTAATTATATTGATTGATTGAAGGTATATGGCCGGAATCCAAAAGCTTCAGCGATTATGGTATGGGGCCAATTCCATCTCAATGGAGAGGAATATGCCAAGAAGGAGAGAAGTTTAACGCCTCTAACTGTAATAGGTTGGTATTCTAGCCTACAGCAATCTATATGGTTATGTTCATCTTCTTGTGGTGCCATTTACTTAGTATACAATTCCAAGAAGCTAGTCTTCACATGCTATGTGGCTGTTTCCTGACTGTTTTGCCAAATATAACTTGTTTAGCATGTTACAACATTTAAGCTGGCATGTTAACTATACAACTTCTAGTATGTCACCGCGTACGAATGTAGATCATAGCAATGAGATCACTTGTCAGCTGAGTTCACAGCAACTCATAAACCGTTCCAGAATGATGTTCACTGACGATCATCATATCTCAAATATTTATACGTAGTTGACTATCAGAGGGTTCCATTATAACGTCTTTAGAGTTTTCAATGGTATCATTTGGATGCAAAAACTTATCTTTTTGTTGGTCCCCGAGAATTAATCGATTAGATAGATAAATTCTGATTTGGTGTTTGAATGAAAAAGTGTAATGATAAAGAACGAAAAAGTCGATTAGAATTTGATGATTTTAATAAAGATGTAGTATCCTAATATTAGCTATATATAACTAATATTTGCTTTTTACCTTATGAAACATACTTTATTTTTATTAAAAAGATCTCATTTATTTTAATTATTGATATACTACTCAAAAAATTATTGATATACCAAATTTTAATTAAATAGATATTACAAAATAAATTAATAAATAATATTATATATAAGTATAATAATATAAAGATGCTTCTTTATATAAAATATTAATTCATTTTAATTACTAGTATTTTATATTAAAAATAATTTATTAATATATTTTAAAGAAATAAATATATTTTAAAAATGTCATATCATCATAAAAAAAGGTTGCTTCCAACCTCATGCTGAAGCCAACTTAATTTGCAACAAAAGTTTGAACTTAAATCTACCAAGTTTTCGTCACGTGATGGTTTGACCAAAACTCAGTTATGGTAATCATTACTTTTTTTTTGAAGGGGCATTTGACTGAACTAATGGGAACTAAGGTTGGTTCTTACCCTAATTCTCATATCCAAAGGGGGGAAATGTAGTCCTATAATTCCATATTTATTAGTAGTTGCACATTTTATTCATACCATCTACATTATCTATCTAACTAGAAAAAATCGCATAAACTTTTAAATAAGAACGAGACAGCATTGAAAAAAGCATTCATGGTTGTGAGATGGTAAATTAAAGTCTCACTATAGCATATTTCTGCAGGAAAATAATTGGTGCCCGGTGGTATATGAAAGGATATGAAGCTGAATTCGGGAAGCTGAATACAAGTGATGTTCTCGAGTTTCTGTCACCTCGTGATGCAGTGGGACACGGGACACACACATCATCTACAGCTGCTGGAGTTTTTGTAGGCAATGCAAGCTTTATGGGAACTGCTAAGGGAATAGCAAGAGGAGGTGCCTTGAGAGCTAGGCTGGCTATGTACAAGGTCTGCTGGGGTACTGGTGGTTGCAGTTCTGCAGACATTCTTGCTGCTTTTGATGATGCAATACATGATCGGGTAGATGTTCTTTCAGTTTCTTTGGGTCAATCACCACCTCTTCCTACATATGTTGAAGATGTTCTAGCCATTGGTTCTTTTCATGCTGTGGCACGAGGGATTTCTGTTGTATCTTCTGCGGGAAACTCTGGTCCTTATTCTCAATCTGTAATCAATACATCACCTTGGGTCATTACTGTTGCAGCTAGCACAATCGATCGCACTTTCATTACTGCAGTCACCCTTGGCAATAACATAACTTATATGGTACATTCTCATCTTCCCAGATGTAGCTCCAAAGTATAGATTGTGCTTTTAGTGACACTCGGAATATGATATGAATTTTTCTGTTGTATATATGTTAGAACAAGTCATCCAGAATGCTAACAATTTTGATTTCCACATGTTCCTCTCATGCATGTTACATTTTTAGTATGTTCTTAAAGGGAAAGATTGACTTGATTAGTTCAAAACTTCTTTGTTTTTTTTCTCTCGTGGCAATGAATATCCAGTGTTCATTTTTGTAATCTATGTTTTAAATGAACATGTTCTTGACTTTACAAGTTATCAATTTACTAATCCATTGATCGAAACATTAAACTAATGATTTATGTTGAGGACATGATAATATATTTGACAAGTTTCTGAATTGAGAATATAATAATTCTTTTCATGTTCTTTTGCTTGTATTGTAGGAAATTTCAAATGGTTAGTTTGTAGATTGTCAGATTAGAACATCAAAATTAAGCTTCAATATTTTCTTTCTCAGATAACTTCCGAATATAAATTGGAATCAAATTGCTGCAACTTATCTGATGGATTGTGAAAATTCAGGGCCAAGCTTTATATCTTGGAAAGCATGTGGATAAATTTTATCGGATAGTTTATTCTGAAGATATTGCTTCGAATGATGCTGATGATTCTGATGCAAGGTAATACATTCATACTAACATTCAAGTAATCATGCATGATGCTTATAAATTGTTTGTGTTATCTGAATGACCCTTTTATAGAGGATGCGATACAGGTTCACTGAATTCGACTTTAGCAAGAGGAAATGTTATAATTTGTTTCCAGACAAGGGATCAAAGGTCACCAATTATTGCTTCAGAAACAGTAAGAAAAGCTCATGGAGTCGCTGTTATATTTGCACAGTTCATGACAAAGGACATTTCTTTTGCATTTACTTTCCCTTGCGTCCAAGTTGACTTTGAAACTGGAACTTCTATGTTGACCTACTTGGGTAAAACAAGGTACATCCTTAAATTAGGCTACAATCATAAAGCATGGTTTTGTTGTAATTTAAGTAATTTCTGGGAACTACTGTTTTGCAGGAATCCTTCTGTTAAATTTAGCTCTACAAAGACATCACTTGGATCAGTGGTTGCTCCTGACATTGCGTACTTCTCATCTCGGGGCCCAAGTTCTTTGTCGCCCTTTGTATTGAAGGTGTTGTTGGATCATAATTCAGTCGATATTCTGATATATCTCGCAACTTCATTCTTCTAGTTACAATATTGTTTTCGCTTATAATTTCAGCCAGATATTGCTGCACCTGGTGTCAATATCTTAGCATCCTGGTCACCAGCTTCACCTGTACCTGGTATCGGTCCCCTTCTTCTTAAAATTGAGTCAGGAACCTCCATGTCTTGTCCACATGTTTCTGCCATTGTGGCTCTTCTAAAATCAATCCATCCTGATTGGAGTCCTGCTGCAGTAAAATCTGCACTAGTCACAACAGGCAAGCTATATTCAGTTTTATCATCATCGAGTTTCCAGCTTGTACTTTCACTGATCAAAATACTTTCTGATGTCTGAAACAGCATCAATCGAAGGCGAGTACGGACTCAACGTAGTAGCCGAGGGAGCTCCCAACAAGCAAGCTAACCCTTTTGACTTTGGCGGTGGTCATGTTAACCCGAACAAGGCCATGGATCCAGGACTTGTATACGACATGGAAGTATCCGAATACATGCACTTCTTATGTTCCATGGGCTACAACAACTCAGCTATAAGCTATGTAACACAACATCATACTGTCTGCCATCATCCAGTAAAGCCACAGAAGGATCTCAATCTTCCAGCTATATCAATTCCTGAATTGAAGGGCACCTTGACTGTCTCAAGAACAGTCACAAATGTCGGTCCGACCGCATCCACTTACACCGCTAATGTGGAACCTCCTCCAGGGGTAAGCATTCATGTCAAACCCTCCATCTTATCATTTAACTCTACTGTCAAGAAGTTAAAATTCAGAGTAACACTCCAGTCGCGTCTGAAGGTTCAGAGTGGATATCTGTTTGGTAGTTTATCATGGGAAGATGGTATCCACTCAGTTAGAATTCCATTAGCAGTCCGCACTGTCTCCAGTGAATTTAGTTTGTATTCATGAGCAAGAAGTCGACACTGTACGATTCATCTCTCCGTTTTCATTATTCTGTTCATAATTGTTCCTGAATGAAATATTTACAGCTGAAAGCACTGTTTCTCGTCTGAACCTCTCTCTCTCTCTCTCTCTCTCTCTCTCTCTCTCTCTCTCT
>LTAE01003978.1:0-26320 GCA_001647135.1 Pontederia paniculata | reverse complement strand
CTGATAAAAAATAACTGATAATCACTAATGCTGATAAGCATTTTAAGTGCTGATACTTATTTTAAAATATAAGTAGTTATATGTTTGGATAAAAGTGCTGATAATATCAATAAGTAATTGTAATGTTTGTTAAAATAAATATTGACTAATATATCCTTAAAGTTATATGATAATAATATTAAAAAATATGGATAAAAGAGTAATATAGTTGGTTAAAACTAATAAGCCAACAACTTTAAAAATAAGCAGGGGGAACCCTGCTTATTTTTTTTCAACTTATAAGTAGTTACCTAAACATATAAATTTTCTAAAATTTACTTATAAGTAGTTTTAACCTACTTATAAGCTTAGCCAAACAGACCCTATATCAAATGTGAAGAGGAGTGAACTGCTATAAGTTACAGCGCTGCACACTTCTTGTCCTAAAAAAAATATATAGAAATTTTATAATTAAACACAAGATATCTTAAAAAGCTCCATACAATTATCAAATTAATTATTAAGTTATAAGAAAATGCAATGTTACCGAATATAGTTTTACTAAGTGCATAATTTAGGACTAACCGATAATACATTATTTTTTTCGAATTTAATGAAAATTATCTACTTAAGTAGATAATATTATGTTACGTATGATATTAAAATTAATGATGGATAAATAAAATTTAAAAGAGAAGAAAAATTAACATCTATCATAAATTTAATATTTATGATTAAATAAATAAATAATATTTTAAGTATATAACACTTTTATTTTTTCCTTTTTTTCCCTAATGAAAAGGAATTCCAAATATCAAATTAAGCTCCCCCAACGGTCCACAAAACACCACGTTCCTGGAATGCTTCGACGGGGACAACAATTTCTGCAAAAATAAAAATAAAAATAAAACTTCTCAGCGGACAAAACACAAACGATTGCCGTCCACTCGACCATACATATATATATGTAAAGGGGGCGTCACCAAACCATAGGAACAGAGAAGGAAAAAAACGAAAGCTTCCTCCTTTCCCTCTCTTTGGTCTCTCTGCGATGGACCTCCGCCTCTTAACCCTTCGCTCTCCTCCTCTCTTACCTCGCCGCCCTCCTCGCTGCCTCCTTCTCCTCCCCCCTCTCCCCCTCCGCGGCCGCCTCTCTCCGCCCTCTCCCCTCGCCGGCGCTCGACTTCGCCTCGACGCCTCCGGCCTCCGACCTCGTCGCATTTCTTGCTCCTTCAAATCGGAGCGGAACGAGGCCGAGGGAGTCGCTTCGAGCGAGGACGCCGGCGATGAAGAAGGCGGAAGCGACGGCAACGGGTCGCCGGTGGCCGTCTCGCGGCAGCGGGAGGCGGACGAGGAGCCGACGAGCATCTGGAAGCAGATGAAGGAGATCGTCCTCTTCGCCGGGCCGGCCACGGGTCTTTGGATCTGCGGCCCGCTGATGAGCCTCATCGACACCATGGTCATCGGCCAAGGCAGCTCCTTGGAGCTCGCCGCATTAGGTAATGATCGCCACCAGTTTGCTTCCGTGTTTTTTCAGGTTTTTTTTTCTAGGTCCGAAGTCTAATTGAAATGCTGGAGTTCTCTTTAGGGCCTGGAACTGTGTTCTGCGACTACCTATGCTATGTGTTCATGTTTCTCTCCATCGCTACATCGAACATGGTCGCCACGTCGCTTGCCCAGAAGGTATTTTGGTTTTACTTTAGTCATGATTCTTGACAAGAGCTTGAACATTTAAATGAGTCAATTTGGAACTCTCTGCATCATTCATCATATTTTCTTTTACCTGTTGTTCTTGAATCGTCCACTGTTTGAGAACTCGCATAATAAAAAAATTCTCATTTTCAGTTAAATTTTTGTAGGGCTATAGGTTAAATGGATTGTCCAAAGACCAAGAATTTATCATTTGATTCATTCTCCTTTCCTAAGAGAAGAAATGATCATTTGACTCGTTTTCCTTTTCTAGTCATGTTCATCTCTTCATGTTTCATATGCTTCAGAAACTAGTTTGAACTAGGTGTAGCATGTCATTGCGTCATGGTAAAACTATAATCTTTAGACACTATTAATTTTTTTCTAATATGTAGTAAATTCAGATATTACTGATCTTGCGTTGAAGACTTCCTATTCTGTTTATACCCTATACCAACATCTATAGAAGTATCTTGCCTCAAGAATTATAGGTGATTGCAATTTTTTCACTAGAATGTCCATAATACTTCCAGAAAATGTTGCAGCAATAAATTAGCAGATTGGATGACTTGCGATAAAAATATTCTGTATTTTCTCTGTTACACACTTCATATTGGGCATGACAATACTGATTGTCAATTTTACAATAAATTGGTAAATAATTTGGCATGTTTGATGCCCCATGAAGACCAAGTTGCAATTATAAATGCTCTTTATCCTTGTCGGAAAGCACATAAAATCAATTAGTGCTGCAATTTATAGCATCAGCAGTTGTTGTGAATTAAATTATTTTTAACCATGTTATGTGTAAAGATGGATGTGTATTGTTAAATTTTCTTTTTTGAGGGGTTTCATGTTGTTAAGTCATTATTATTGCAGGAGAGAAAAAGAGTCCCTTTTGTAGTTCCTCTTATCCCTTGATAATTGGAAAAACCTTCTTCCAAATAACTGCAGTAAGTAACTTGAAAATATTCATGCAGAATAAAGAGCTAGCACAACATCAGATATCTATGCTACTATTCGTTGCTCTTGTTTGTGGCTTGGGAATGTTTTTATTCACAAGACTACTAGGCATTCAAGTTCTGACTGGTAAGTCAAAATTGTGAAAGAAGTTATTTTCACTTTATTTATTTTGTGAGGTTTTTAATATTTCAGTTCCCAATCATTTAAGGACTACTTCAAAGTTCATTGTCTTTCTTAGTTTCTCTACGTTGAGTATAAATGGGCATATCAGGTCCTTTCTAATGATCACCAGCTTGGTTTTTTCTGGAGTTTTTATAAGTCAGGGCATGCTTAGTTGGACTGCTAAAATCTCTTAGCTGTCAAGGCCTCACTAAAATTTGCACTACTAGGAATGTGATGAATAATCTTGTAATCTAGTTTTTATTTCTTGTTCAGCTTTTACCGGTGCCGGAAATTCTCACATTATTCCTGCGGCAAATACATATGTTCAGGTGCATATACTTCCGCATAAAATCTACTATAGAATTTGAAGAAAAGTGATATGTTTATAGAGTAAATATAAAGCTCCAAATTCGTTTGGGTTATTCATGTTCACTGACTTCAGTCGGCAGCATTATCATCTTGATGCAAGCCTTGACATGCAGTAATTTATGCTTTATTTCAGCGTAGCTTTCTTACATAAATTTCTGGTCATGGCTTACAAGTGACCTTGATGCTAAGTTTATGGCTTGCCTTACCGATTCTATTATTCATTATTGCAGTTCCCAGTACTAGGTCATAATATATGTAATCTTTGAAGTCAATTATGCAGCGGCTATGTATGGGTTACAAAAGTTATTTTATTACTTTGAAAGTAAGATGACTTTTTCTGTAATAAAATTTTAGGCAATATCCAATTTGGGCAACCTTGTAACTGACTAATCTTTCTTTAATATTGTCAACATAGGACACAACATTGATCTACTGATCTAAAAATATTGAAAACCACATAATAAGCAAATCACAAATCAATAAGTTGAAAACTTATGATCTATGTGTTAGCATATACTCATTTCGAGGAAAACAATATAAACATATACAATATCAATTATCATAATATTTTACCATAGGATAACAATAACATGTGTTATCATCAACGTAGCACATGCCCATAACATATCATATAACATTTCATGCACATGCCCACAACACATGTGTTGTATGCAACATGTCACATCACTAGCTGGCTAGAAATATCATACCACCCATTATAGTATCATATCATGCCTGCCGACGAATATATTATCCTTTAGGATATCATATCATTATTTTCGAAAAATTTCATATCATTCATGCAGAAAACATATCATCCCTATAGACGAAATGCAAATATATGATCTTTATCATATATCATCATAGAAAATATAACTTATGCTTGCATTGTTAGCAATTCCATTCATTTGAATTCATATACAACCTGTCCAAAAGTAGTTGCGATGTATATAAAAGTATAATTGCATCAATGGTAATTTTATTTCATGGACTTCACAACATCAATTTGATTTCAGTTTTTGCACATGATAGATTGAGTGAAGTCGGTTATAAAATTCATAAAAATTAGGAAGCACAACATATTTGAATGCTGCAAATTTTACTAATAAATACACTCGTAGATGTTTAATCCATATATATATATATGTTATTTTTTTTGAGTAAATATATATGTTATTTTAACTTTTTCTAGAATGCCCACAGAAAATTCAACAAGATGACATTGTTCTATTCCATTTTTATGTGTTGACAGATTGAGTGATATTGAATATAAAATTCATAATTCATGAAATACTTATGATAATTGAATCATTCCAGTTTTAAATGAACTTAAGCTTTCTGAGGTTGAACGCATATAAATATCAAAGTTTTATTCTTTATAGGGTGGTCTCAAAAAATTCAGAGATTTGTTTATGTTTTAATTTATTCAGCATCCTGACAGACTATGTGATTTACAATATAAAAATCATTGTTTCCACTCTGCTTAACCTATGAATGTAATTCCAAATGGATACGAAAGTAGGCTTCTAATAGTTTGTGACATGAAAATGTTGTGCACTCGTTCATGCTAGAATTTAATTCGGTGTAACCATTGCACAAAACAATAAGAGTGACTCTTAATCATTTGCTTATAATTTTTCATATAAAATTCTGATTAATTTAATTTCAAAGTCTTTAAAAAGTAGACTTAAAGAGTATATAACACAAGGTGTTTTCTAATCTTTTAAGGAGCCAAAGTAACAAATAACCTTTAAGAAGTTTCAACCACAAATTTCATTTCAGCTAGGGTGTGTTCTACCCATAATTTAACTTGACTTCGATGTACTCCATAATTAATAGAGAGTGATAGTACATTAGAGTAAATAATGACTAGAAGAGCCTTTGTTTAACCTAAAATTTCATAGGCAATTCATAGAAGAGGAGTTAACTACTTACCTAAATGAAGAGCCATAAGGTTTGAGTTGTACAAGGTGTTTTCCTCTTTGCTCTTCCTAGCATCCTTCATCTTGATCTTGGCCAATGGTTGAGAAGGATAAGAATCAGGTCAAGTGCTGAAACTTTGAAGCTTATCCATGTTTATATATACCGACTTAAGGTCGGTTAAAACCCAAAGTCAAATGTGCCCCTTAGCTTGCTCATATTTACATGTAATGCCATTTAAGTAAATGGTTCCATTTATTTAAGACATTATATGTAAATAAGAAACCACCCCATTTCGATTCAACAAAAATATCTATAAAATTTCAAAGGATTCAAAGTCCGAATTTTCATTCAACAAAGATGTTAGTTTTTTTTATTTTTCATTTTTGCACTTTCATTGAACACAACTAAAACTTTTGCTGAAATTTATTAAAAATCACATTTAAGATACTATTGTATAGGGGAACAATTATTGGGACTTTATTTTTCCAAATTCTAATATTTTTTAAAATCACGTTTTCATGCCTTAGACGAAATTTTGCCACTTTCTATGTTCCAATATTTAAAGTTGAAGCTTTTACCTTAACACAATTATCATAGTATATATTAATAATTTAATATTACATTAATATGTGCAATCTTATATGCATTAAGTCACGAATATTACACTAAGGCCTTTTTTGGATTGAAGGGTAGAAGAGGGAATAAGAGGGCAGAGGCATCCCTTGTTTGGATGATGGTTTAAATGGAGTGAAGGAAAAACTCTCTTCATTTTCCCTCAAAAACTGTTTATCTCGACCCTAACGTGGGGTTTAATTTTTCCCCTCAACTATCTTCCACTCTGTTCACCTCTTTTCTTTTCCCTTCCTTACACTACCTCCTCTTATACAAACAATGCATAAGGAAAATCTGCAAAACGCATGTTTCATTGATGATGAACAATATGTGTTAAAAGTTTGGCCCAGTGCACTTCTATAGCGAATAATGACACACTGGAGAAACTTTATAGCATCGACATTTCCTCAAAGGAAAAGAAGATAATTGAAACTCAAAGACGTAAAACTGTGAAATGCAAACTGCCCCTGCCTTTTAATATATGCAGTTTTCTTTTACCAATATCTGGAGTCTGCATATATGCTTTATCACTCCACTGAAAAGAAAATAAAATTTGGTGTTTTTATATAATTCTCCATCACATTCTCATTTGTTAATTCAACATGACTGTTCACCTGTTTCGGTTTGTGTCATATTTATATAAATGCCAGATAATGACACTGGTCTTGAAGCAAACTTAAACTGTTGTATACATGTATTCTGAACATTCATATCTGACTATTTGAAATCGCCATGTTCTGGATTTGAAAAATATTTGAATATTCATTGTTTTTCAGTGGAAATGGACACTTGATATTCTAATTCCAGAAAAAAATTAAAGGTATATATTCTGATGTGTTGTCACACTTTCCTAGCTTATATGCTAACGATTGTCAGTTATGCCGACAGAACTAGGATAGAAGATTTTCCCTGAACTGTTGGGTAGAATTTTATTAAGAAAATAGCAGAATTATTATGACCCTCTTCAATAATCTAGTGTATTATCTCTTTTTAGATCAGAAGCTTTGCATGGCCTGCAGTTCTTGTTGGTTTGGTTGCTCAAAGTGCTAGGTACAAAATTCAGATAACATTCTTGTTTAATTCTGTTCTATGTGATCTGCTTGATACATTTTTATATTCGGATTGTCACATGTTGATTTTGTATTTTTTTCAAGCTTCAAAATCAATTGTTTGGCCAAATACTAGTCTTTTACTGATAAGAGGAAACCAGTGATTTTTTCTTGCCAAAGAAACTTATTGAGTAGCAGTGTTGCTTATTCTCAGAAAGTGCTGGCATAATTATGTGAATATACAATTTATATTTTATATATTTTTCCTTGTGTCCTCTTACAGCCTAGGAACAAAAGATTCCTGGGGACCTTTGAAGGCTTTGACAGTTGCTAGTGCAATAAATGGTTTTGGTGATATTTTCCTTTGTTGTGTTTGTGGCTACGGTATTGCTGGAGCTGCTTGGGCTACAATGTTGTCACAGGTATATTTTCAGTTCTTATAACGTGTTTATACATAATGCTACGAGACATAACATGGTTAAACTTACCTTCTAAAAAAAAAAAGAACTACGGAGACATGCTTAACTAAGCAAGTAATAATATAGAAAAATGATAGTTTTTTTAACAAAAAACATGTGGATTTTGTTTTTTGTTTTTGTTTGGGGAGCTACGATAACCTAGTATCCTCCACATACACACTTGCATATTTCCGCTCCTTTTCTTAATAGAAATGGATGACTACCAAACTTTATAGTCATCCTTTCCCCTCTCTAAAATAACATATATTTCAACAGTTTGGGTTATGCAAAAGAAACCATTTCATCCACTTACTTATCTTTGGTGGTTTCTGTGGAATGGAGATTGCAGAAGACAGTTTTCGAACATGAAGTTTGATTATTGTTGATATTTACAAGAAGTTATAAACCTGCTCATTTATTCCAATGTAACGCACCAGTTGACTTGTAACATCCATGTTCTACTAATTTAAATGTCACCCAAGTTTGATGAATGTCATCTACAAGAATCATTAATGAAAAAAAAAACATTAAAAGGAATCTGTGTATATACATGGATGACTAAACAACACTAGTCATCCTTTTGCCCATAAAAAAAATCAGTAATGAAGGGAGAGAAAGTCAACATTCTTGCTCTAAGAAACAACATTGTTTTTAGAATTCTCGTCAAGTGTACAATAGTGAATGATGATTATTTTATAATATCTTGCAGTGACTAGCATGTTTAAGGAGTTAGTTTTACTGCATTGGTGTTTGGCCTGTGAATAATGTCCTATTGGGCACCAATGCGCCGTATGTTACTCACTATTTCATGGTACAAATATATAACAAAAAGAATGTTGTATATGTTCCTTTTTACCTGGTGAGAAATGACATGTGATGTAATATCATCTCATGGAATTTACTTTTAATCAATTTTACTGTGTTACTGCTTAGTAAACCTCATCTTTTTACAAGCTACATTAGTTCCATAGTCATTCAAAACTCAAGTTTGACTGCCAGGTTGTTGCAGCATTTATGATGATGCGAACCCTGAACAAGAGAGGATTTAGTGCCTTCTCAATGTCCGTTCCATCAGCAGGAGAACTGTTCCAAATTTTCTCTCTTGCTGCTCCAGTATTTATAACCATGACATCAAAGGTTTTGAGCTTTGTTTAACTTAATCTGTTTCACACATGAGGTTTGTCTCATTGTTCTAATCTAATTATTATGCATTCTCAGGTGGCCTTCTATTCCTTGCTCACATATTTTGCCACATCTATGGGGACTGTAACCGTAGCTGCTCATCAGGTCTTCAAAGACTTCCCCGGATTTGCATAATTTTCTTGTTATTGCTGCACTAGTTTCAGTATTGTCAACAAGTTGTTATCCATTGTTGTAGGTTATGATCAATGTTTTCTGTATGTGCACTGTTTGGGGTGAACCCCTCTCACAAACTGCACAGTCATTTATGCCAGAGTTGATTAATGGAGTAAATCGTAGTTTGTTGAAGGTATTAGACTCTGATTCCCATGTTTCATTTCATATAAAGATTATTTGGTTATGCAATATTTGGGCGGATTCTTTAACTGAGTGCCCGAGACCTGTTTTTACCCCCAATATATGATTTACTTATTTTTCTCTATTTTATCAGAATGTGAAGACATGAGTTATGGATTCTAGGACAAAAGCTTGCACTCATGTCTTTCTAATCTGATAATATTTTTTTAAGGCAAGCGACACGATGGTTATTGAAGAAATACTCACAACTCCATTTTGTTTAGCAAGTATACTAAGCACATGTTCTTCTTAATGTTCTCTATCCAGTGGCATTGATTTGATTGTGCTTTCCAGTGAAAGTAGTTGACTTGGTTTTAAATTCTCATCATTATTTATTCCAAAATCTGCTTAGTGGAACAGTTGAACTTTCATAACTTAGTCCTTGTGTTAATAGTCTAGATTATTCGCACTTCACTTTTCTTTTTGGTGAAAACGGGGATCAGTTACCCTGAAAAAGAAGTGGATATGTGTATATTAAGATGCTAATGAAGTCAAGGTTCTTGCTAAATTCCTTGTATGCATAACCAAATTAATGTTATTAGAGCCAAATGAAGTTCATTAGCAGATTTAGCTGGATACTTATAGGCTAGATTATACTCAACTGGTTGGTGATTAACCTGACCAATTACTTGCTTTGCTAGATTCCAAATAATATATCTAGACACTCGGTGAAGATTCAACCAAAAAATAAATCGAGTGAAGATGTTTTGACATTTGCTTGTTAGTTAAGTAATTATTTTAGGTTGTGTACAAGTTTGATATTACCTTAATAGATTAATTATGTTGCATCATTTGATAAAAACTTCAGTTAGATTACATATCTTTCCTCGAACTGCGGACCACCATGTATAAGCCAAGCTTTTATACTTCAATACTCCCACACGTGTAAGCTGTGGTTGTTTCATTGATAATTTTCACACAAATATTTTAAAGAAGAATTTAAATTATGAGCTTTCCGTGTTTTGATTATTGGGTCGGATCTGATACCATTACAAAAAATTAGTTTAGATTAATAAATCAAGCTTAGGCCTTTACAATGCCCTGTCTTTTTGTCCTATACTTGAATGCATTAGGAGAACTTTCTGGCAATATCTTTGGTACATGTAAATTACTGATGGTGTAATTAAAATGTCAGCAAATTGTATGGTGAAGACCTTTGTGCACTTCCATTGCCAGTCTGTTGTCACTTTCCAAAATCTGGAAAATACTATACATTTTCCCATAACTTTAATTATATATTATAGGAATTCAACACTAAGAACACTATTGGTCGTTTCTTTGGCCTTGGCCTTCTGCTTTTGGGCTACACCACATTCAACTTTCGATATCACAGTAAGCTTTACTCAGGGCCTTAGGCCTGTTTGATCTCAAACCAGACCAAGCTTAAGGAGGCTGCAAAAATAAGCCATTCAAACAATTAGTTCGCCTAAGCAAACAGATTAACTGCTAAGCATCACGATTTAATCAAACATTTTGAACTATATTTTCTTTGAAGATGCAGGTATTTTGCATTTATTGCTAAAGATGATTTGAGTTTCTTGGTGAATAAAATTCTGTCAATTTAGGCACGGATGCTACTGAAATCACTTGTTATAATTGGAGCTATAACTGGATTGACACTGGGTGCTGTTGGAACGTCTATACCACGACTCTTCCCTTATCTCTTTACATCCGACAACATGGTCATTGGAGAGGTTGGTCAAGCATGAAAAAACCTCTCTTTTTATAGATAATTCCCTTTGTAAACTATATATGTAATTTCATTTGCTACTTGATGGCTCATATCTTGCCCTTGTACAATTTTCTATTATTTGTTGTTGTGTTACCGCTTTGAGTAGCTATTTTCTGTTAATAATCAAGTGCTAGCTTTAAAGTATGATAGGAAGTTCTTTTCTTTTGCCATTTGTGAGAATCTTTTTGCCTCAATATACAGGAGAGTCATATCAGGGTTGACACCATCTTATAGTTGCTATTTAGAATAATTTCTGTACTAGGAGAATTATTATGATTTCAGAATCTTTATTTATATCTCTAAAGAATCAGGGTTGATAGTGGTGAAGAAATCTATGGGTTCACTGGCATATCTATTGAGAAAACTAACCCAAGAGAATTTTCTTTATTTGTTTAGTTGAGAAACTTAAATGAAATTTGTCTATCAATATACCTACCAATAAAGTGCAAAGTTGACGAAATTGAAATATTCTTTTTCATGCCTTTAAAGCCATTCTTTTATAAGTAGATGTTGAAAATGATCCAGATATGAGTATGGAATAAAAAAAAGATGTTTATGGTTGCAGATCAGTACTACTAATTTGCAATTTCTTTCCATGTCCTAAGCTAATTCGGTGATTTTCTATCATCTCGAAAGTCCTTAAACAATCTCAATTAAGAGATTATTCACAAGTTCATAGTTTTCTGTCTTTGTATCCTATGTGCTTGGAAATTTCTTGATTAGTATCACTCTCAACAGAACTCATGATGAAGATGTAGCAAATAATGAGCTTTTAAGTATACTAGAAGATGGTTTGGGCCAGTTTAGTAACTGGACCGGGGCTTTTGCCTCATTATGCACCCAAAAAAGTACAAAACTAAGCAGTTGGAATACAAAATAGCTGAAGAAATGTCAATGACAAGCATTCCCAGGCCTGCAAGGGAACATTTGACATGACATTTTTCCCTTCAAAAAATAATTTAAATAGCAGTAGCAGTGAAGTGTTATTTTTTTCAAAAAGTACACTGTAAAAACATAGGAGATGATATTACTCTCTTTGTTCCACAAACATTTACCAAGTCTATGAAGGTGAATCTATACCAATAAGAAGGGAGAAAATATTTTATGTACTATCATTTCAATCTCATATATCATTGTCTGAGATAGCGTAGCAGCATGACTCAAAACTTCATTCGTGTTAGTTCTACAAAATTCTCAAGGTTATTATTTGCAATGAGGTATTTGTTAACTGCAAAAATGCACAATTTTGCCCTAACACAGATAATGCACTAGGTATTTAACTCTTAGGTTTAATTATGTTTTCTAGTTGTGATATTGCTTTTCTTTATCTCAGTTTCTGTGCTATTAAAACTTGGAGTTGAGTCTCTTTCTTAATGCATGTACAAACAGATGCACAAAGTGTTGCTCCCATATTTTATCGCACTGATGGTGACACCTCCAACACATAGCCTTGAAGGAACATTACTGGTGAAGTCTCAAATCCTGTCCTTGACTCTTAATATACGTTCCCATTATTTGTCCTAAATCATTGATATTAGTCATCTGACATGGTTGGCGCTCTCTTTCGTTTTAGCAACAGATTTTGGTAGACACATGGAAGCAAATATGTAAACTTTAGTAATTTTAAGGGTTTTTTTTCTACATACCTTTGAACTATCGGCTTTTTCCGAAGTCACCTCTAAACTTTAAATTAGCCAGTTTTCTCCTCTAAACTTTAAAATGTTTCCACGCCAACCCAAACCGCTAATAGTGTTAACTTTTTTATTATATTTTTTATATTTATCAAATTATGTTTTTACTCTCAAAACATAAATTATAGAAAAAATAGGAAAAAAATATGGACAACCTCGAGCGCTCCTGTTCAATAGAGAAGGGCTTCCATTGAAACTCACACTTATTTTGTTTTTTTTTTCTTTTTCCATATTTTTATATAAGGCTAAAATGGTAATTTAATAAGTATTGCAAATATAAAATAATGGAAAAGTTAACACTGATAGCATATTGGGGTCAAGTGGTAATATTTGAAAAGTTCAGGAGAGGTAAATGACTAATTTTAAAGTTTAGGGGTTACTTTATCAAAAGTTGATAGTTAAGGGAGGTCATCGGAAAAAAACCCGAACTTTAATAACTTAATCTTCAGAAGATCACTACTCTTGCTATGTAGAACTATAGATAACTATTTCATCTTCAAAAAATCACTATAGGATTACCGTCAGCAATTATGTTGGATTAGCTAATCTCTATGTTAGTTCCTGAGAGATTAATATACTTTTAGTATTAAATGGCGTGCAGCTATTTAACGCTTTGTTGATTTATAAATTTGTAGCAAAAATAACAAATTTCCTCTATCCTTTCACATTTTTGGTCCATCCCTTACTATTTAGCTAATATAATAAGGATCCTTTTCTTACAGCAAAGAATAATGCACCATGACACACTTGACCAAGGTGGTTAAAAGTATGAATAGAAATAACATTGGTCATTGTCTTCATATGTTGTATATTTGTGGCTTATTGAATGCACATTTATTAATGCACTATAATGCTGTCAAACTTGGACACTACTTGATTACTATTTTGAAGTCAAAATTATATGCTGGAGCTACCTAGAGTAAGGAAGAATAAATACATTTATCATTCTTTCATAATGATAATTTCTGCAGCAATCCCCAAATTTTTATGTGCTGCGGTTAAAATTTTGATCTTTATTTTCATGGAATAGATTTACCATGTCACTCATAATCTCCACTGCTTTTCCATTTTTTGGCTTTCACTTTGTACAGGCTGGTAGAGATCTGACATTCCTAAGTTTATCCATGACTGGATGCTTTTGTCTAGCTGGCCTTTTAGTTCTGGTATGTGACTTTAATTTCAAGAGTTAAATGTTTTTCACTCAGCACTACTTAACCAAATCTTCCTACCATCTCTATGTCAAGGCGGTATGCAATAATGGCTATGGTTTAGCTGGCTGTTGGTGGGCTCTTGCAGGATTTCAATGGGTAATATGACTTGTGTTACTTCAGTTTTAGTAACTTATTAACGCCCTTTCAGTTTTCCTAGAAATTAAGTTTCCTATTGAGTATGTTTATCGTTATACATACAACATTGAGTATTGTCCTTTTTCAGGCCCGCTTCTCTCTCGCTTTACAGCGACTTGTTTCTCCTCACGGTTTGCTATACAATGAGGATTTTTACCAACAACGATTAGTGAAGTTGAAAGCAACTTAAGCTCTTAAATCTTATAGTTTAGATCAATAGCAGCTCCATTGAGCGTTATCTGATTCTTCCATTGAAAGGTATAATCTATAGGTTCTCTTAAAAGAATTGAGTGTTTATTAGTTGAGCTTGTATAGGTTTTATTTTCCTTAATTGTTTTCGCTCTTTTGAGGTGACTGTAATACCTGAATAGTGATAATAACTTTTGGTGAAGAATCCAGAATCAGAACTCCTTTAGTCTCGTTTCTCATTTGTGTTTAATATATTTCTCTGTATTGCATGATCAAGCTTTGCCTTGGTATAGTTTACCATCTTTAGTTCTTTACAATGTACATTATTAGTACGTCCCTTGATTTTTATATTTCTTCGCGTACGAACAACTGCTTCCTGTACAGACTAGACTAACTAAGGAGGTTATGACGGAATAGATATAAACTATATTTCCTTTATACGAATTTATGAGCGATGTATATGTAACGAGCAACAAGTTAACACATCTTTTTTTTCGATAAGGTTTAGGATCCATCGGTATATAAGATTATTAGCACTCGATTAATTCTGTATTTGGATGAGTACGATGAAAGTAAATTATTATCAAGATGGCGCATTTGAAATTCGAACTCGGGATTATTAGTCTTTGTCTTGACACATCTTTACATAATCGTTGTATGCTCTATCGGATGGCATGTGTTATACGTGCGGATAGTTTGTTATGCATACAAATTTTCCTTTATAATGTCCCTCGACTAAGTAATCCCGAGTTAAAAGATTAAAGAACATAATATATTTTTTTGTATTAAGTTTGCAAACTTCAAATTTGAATTTAGGATATTATTTTTAACTAATTATGTTAATTAAATTTATTTGAAAGGTGATCATTTTGTTAATGTAGTAAGATGACATGAAGTTTCCACCTCATCGAATCCGCCGGATCCATGTTTGGTTACGACGTGAAATGTTAAAAGCTACCAACTTACAAAAATCATAGCTGAATTTAAGCCTCAAATGGTCTGGAGTTCGAACTCTAACGTTAATATTTTTTATGAAAATGATTCTCTATCTACTCGAACTATGCTAATAGTTTTAAATATTAGTGGTTAAAAAAAAATACCAACTTACAGCCTTTTACATAAACTAGAATCTAACCTTAATGATGGTCATCGATCAACACAATTATATAAAATCAGTATTTTTCATAAAAAATTAAAGCAGATCGAAAAGTCGTCAATATATACATATATATATATAATATATATATATATATATAATATATATAAGTTGGCGGGGACGAAAGGTGTCATCAACTCACACATGATATTAAATCTTAAGAATATTAATATAAACATGTATATAAATTGATTGGAAAAAAAGTGAGCGTTGTTTGTTATATTGAATGATAATTGGGTAAGAAACACGCAAGTTGGTAATACTTGAGACATATATCGTAGAAAACAAAAACAAGCTTCATCAAACAAAAACAGAACTCATCAAGAGTCAAATAGTATAGTTATGTTTTTTATTTTATTGTCCGGAATTATCTTATTATGTTCACATTGAATCTCTTCCGTTTTCATGCGTTGATTTCTTATGAACTAATATTCATTGTTATTTATTTGCAAGTATTTTATATGAATTTGTACTAACATGCGACTAGTTAAGGAAGCAATGCTGATATATTATAACATCTTAGTAACTATAAAAAGCTCAAAATTCATAAGATTAGTTTTATAGATATATATGCTCCAAAGAGGAGCTTCTCACGAACAACCTTCTCTTCTTTCACATGCATTAATTATTCGATTGCAGACTGCAAGAAGTATACGAAGTAACGAGGTCGATGTCATCCTCATGGCGAGGAGGGCCAAGTCATGTTGAAGCAGGTGGCGTTGGCTGCCGGGGGTTCGAACTCCACATTGCACTGGCGAGCAATGCTGCAAGCCTTCTCAGGAGTGACCTGTGGGATATGCCTCATCAAGTCCTTGAGACAGTGGCACACGAGCACCTTCCCGAGAGCCGTCTTGGCCTGCAGCGACACAGCGGTCACCCCGGCGCAGCAGAGCTCCGTCGGCGCCTGGCTCGACAGGGAGCTCAAGCATGGTGCCAGGGCTGCGACAAACGGCATGCAGGCGATGGTGCCGTGAACTGCCGGCGGTGCTCCAGCCATCATTAGTAAGATCAAGCAGAGGAAGAAAGGAAGAGAAGCAGAAGGAGCCATTGGTGCAATCCTGTGCAGTAGCAGAATGAGTTATATATTCTGGTAAGTATTGAGAAGACACATTGGGGTGTTGTGCTTCTTATATAGGAGGGGAGAGGAGGAAGAGTGCAGTAGAGGAGCACATGTCATGGTGCTTTGTTGAAAGGGATAGAAGCTGCAAATGGCAGGGGAAATGGTGAATCTTGCAGTCGCCTAACTTGGAACAATGTGGCAGTGTTCCATGTGGTGTGTCCTCTGTTCATGAACTCGAAAGCAACGTTCACTATTCAAGACCTCATGTTTAGCAGAATTGTTAGAAGGATGGTTAGAAGGATGGTCATTAATTAGTTTCTTGTCATTGATTAATTTATATTTGTATTATATTTTTTTTTATACCTGCTCGAAATCCTTGGTGTACAAGATTATTAGCACCTAAGTAATTTAAAATTAATTTAAAGAGCAGAAAGTTAAATTGACGATTTCAAAGATCAAACTTGGAGCTACTAACTTTCGTCATCCTTGAGACACGTCTTTACTAATTAGGCGTGTTAGTCGAAGAAAGGATGACTATAATGATTGATAGCCATTCAACGGAAAATGCACTATATTGGAAATTTTTTTTATTGGGAATATTGAGATTGATTTATAAGTACAATTAGGAGTAGTTCTTGAAAATTCGAAGAGAATGATTGTTGGTGATGAAGGTTAAAACTTTGGTGACCTGATTTGAATCGGCATGGCCGGAGACAAAGAAAGTCATCGTGCTCTGTCGAAGCAGCGCCGGAGATGCAAGAGCGGTGTTAGTAACCTTCTCACACTAATGTTAGCACCCTTAGCTAGTGTGTTCTAAGGAGTTCCAAAAATTTATTAATTTGATAGATTAATTTTGTTAGTGTTTGGATGAAATTAATTTTAATGGATATTTGGATAAAAGTTTGAAAACAGAAAAGTAAAATATTTTTTAGTGAAAACAAGATTAATTGAATTAGAAAATTATAATAATGAATTATTTTTATATGACATATTTAACAAACTAACTTATTATGTTATACATAAGATTTAGTTTATTTTATTTATTATAATTATTTAGGAAATTATTTTATTATATTATATTATATATATCATATAAATAATTCAATATTATAGTTTTTTTAATTCTTCATTAAACCTTTTCAATTCACACATTATTAAACCCTTTCAACTCACACATTTTTATTCGAAACCCCGTTAAAACTAATTTATCAAATTAATTTTTTAGTTCTCATTGTTACTTTTAATTAATTAATTTATCAAAACGATCAATTCTTAGAATTTTTTAGAACTCAA
This sequence comes from Pontederia paniculata, assembly GCA_001647135.1. Lineage (NCBI taxonomy): Eukaryota > Viridiplantae > Streptophyta > Magnoliopsida > Commelinales > Pontederiaceae > Pontederia > Pontederia paniculata. The sequence continues at coordinate 9,113 of LTAE01003978.1, read as the reverse complement.
GTACTAAGAGCCAAACGATAGGTCATCCTCTTTCGTGACACTAGAAAAAAGAAAAGATGACTCGTGGCTAGGGTTTCCATTGACTCTAAAAATGTATCAGAAAACTTCTGAAAGTAGAAAAATAAAAGTGCTTCACAGGAACTCATGGTGTCTCAGGCATACTTGTGCAACGAAGTCAAAAGTTACTGACCATATGAAACTGCAGAGTCAGTAGCTGCAACAAAGTGGAGAAAAAGTAAGAGTACCACAATGCATGATTACATAAACTCACTCCCTGAGTGCTACCTATGTATGACAATTTTGAGCTATTATAAGCATAAACTTTCCTGGTTAACGCGCACAGGAATGCACTTACAGAAATCTATTATTCAATTTAGATGGACAGTGCATCAAGGAAAAATTCACATGTTTCTAGCCATGTTCATGATGAAAAATTGCAAAACACAATGGGTAAAGCAGATAGTATGCTTTATAGGCTTGCACAACCGCGAAAATTGAAGGCACGAGAAAGCTAAACGGGATTAATTTAGTAAATTAGGCAACAAAGATTTGCTGGTTAAAGCTCCTATATACAGATATCATTCAAAGTATCTAGACGGGTGTTACATGTTAGTAGCTTTGTATATGTAGTTAGTCAACTGTACAGCAAACAAACGGTATCAGAACTCTATGCCACTGTTCAACTGAACTGAGAAGAAAGACCTCCCAACGTTACTAAGGGGAGTCTCCACTTTCACAACTACCCCAGTGCTACCGACATTTCCATTCCACTTGGATCTCCCAATCTGTCAACCACATGAGCGTACATGTCAGTCCGGAAACTACAAAGTTGTATACAACATAAAAATGACAAAAAGTATTGTGAGAAAATAGCTTTAATTCGAATACAAGACAACATTTTACAGAACTTGTTTTGTTTTGTGGAGCGGTAGCGAAATTCAACTTACAGCTATTGATGTAAAAGCAGAAGGATAACTCGTGCAAGAACATCCACAACTAACACTAAGCTTCTCTTTGATAGAATGTACAAGCTCCGCATGCAAACCAGGATTGCTTCCACCCACAGTAGGACACAGGCTGCCAGCAAAAGCAACATAACCACATCCAACGGTTTAATACAAGAGCAATTAAAATGTCAAAACACACAACAGAACCACACAAACATACATCAGTTCCTCTTTTTTATTAAAAATATATCAGTATTCATGAATTGTAGGAGATTAAAGACTAATACAATTGTTAAGCAATTATTCATTGTTAGATAAAAACTAGTGATGCTGAATCATATTCTTGAATTGTAGGACATTGAAGACTAATACAATTATTAAGCAATTATTCCTTGTTAGATAAAAATTAGTGATGATGAATCCAAAACTTTTAAAACATAAAGTATACACAGAAGTATGGAATTTTATTCTTTTTACAATTCGATGAAGTTAAGGCTATGTTTGGTTGACCTCTAAAACGCTGGTCATCAGCGTTCCATGTGAGACATGGAACGCTGAGTGATCAAGCGTTTGAGGCAAAACGCTGTAGTGCCAAACAAGGCCTGAGACATAATGGAAGAAGATAGAGGTGACTTATGGTTCGCAAAGGTCTAGGGTCTGCATTTTTAAAGCTACGGGATGTTTCAATTTGTCAGACATGTTATTTGATCAATTTTTATTGGAAGGTAAAAATAAATAAAATATCTATTTCAAAAATACATCATGTCAATATCGAAATTATTAGTTCTTTTATGAAAAGCAACAATTTTCACCTGAACTGGATGGTTGGTCTGAGCATAATTCCTGATCTTTTCCAAGCAAGTGGTTGCACAACTCCCAGTGAAAAAGATTTATCAGGCAATTGCACCATTGGAGTAATACGAGTACCATTCTTATTCTGCAAGATAAGGTGGAAACAAGAACTAATGTCTTATAGAGAGATAACGCATGTAATCATTTATTCTTCATATCCATGTCTAACGCATAATCTTAGAAATCCAACGGAAGAATTGTTTGGTGTTGCCTACTTGACTACATAATTCACAAATTGGAAATTCAAATTAAAGTTCTTTTGCACTTTCTATAACAAACATACTAAAGAAGGAAATCGTGGAAACCATATATCTAACCTTATAAGAGTAACTGAATCTCATCTCTCCTGGATATTGACCTTGAGCCTGAAGCAGTCCTCCAAAGACAGGAAGGAAAGCACTGGTAGTCAGACCCTCACCAGCTACATATGTAAGCTGCCCGTTGGGGAACTGCAAATCCATGAAAGTCTGGAACAAAAAAATTGAAATAGTAAGTAAATGAAAACCCAACAATTCACAAGACCTTTTAGAGGAAGGTAAAAGATGACAACACCTTGAAGTTGACAAAACAATTCACAATATTTGAAGACTAATAAAAATACAATAAAGTCTTCACACGAAAAAAAAAGTCAAAAAGATTTTGACAGACATATAATCATGCATTGTTTAGAGGAAGGTAAACGATGACAACACCTTGAAGTTGACAAAACAATTCACAATATTTGAAGACTAATAAAAATACAATAAAATCTTCACACGAAAATCAAAAAGATTTTGACAGATATATAATCATGCATTGTTTATCTTTGATTGTGAATCAACTCTCCTTAGACAGTGTAAGAAACTTTACACCAAAAGTTAATATAAATAAACAAGGTATAACTCAGAAGTAATAAGCAACACATCTAATTGGATCCTTCTCCCCTTCCTATAGCAAAACAAAACTGAAGGAGCCGAAGGGTTTAGCAAAAGCTGAAGGAGGTCCAATGATTAGTAAATTCGTAATGGATGCAAAAAATGAACAATAAGAAAAGAGTATCATAATATTGACATTATTACTTCAGAATCAACCGATAGGATAAAGTTATATACAAAAAAGTGGAGTCAAATGCAGAAGCCTCTTAGAAATCCTACACATTTTTCTCTCCCTAAAAATATCCTCCACATCCTAAAGGTCACAATATATGCAACCTTAACCCAATCTAGCAAGGCCATTTCTTCTCCCAAGCCTTAACAAAAAGGAGGCAATTTGGCAACATCAGAGCTAATTTATATGGAATTACATGGTTTGAAGATGGAAGCGGCCAAACTTACACAAGCAAACGGTTTGAGACAGATCATTGACATCATCAGCCATCTTCTGTGCTTTGACCATACTGCTGGACAGATGGAGTGCATTCCATTCTGAAGGAAAAAAAGATGATATATGAGTATAGAGATATCTAAGGCACCAACAAATAATTCAGAAAGCAAAACATACCAAAAATTTAGGTCCAAACAACAGATTAATATTTCATAATTAGCAAATTACAGAAATTAAAGTTTAAACACTAATCGGAAATCTAAACTAGAACATGTTTACATATATAGTAACATAATTTATGGAGTGATGCTATCAGATCAAGGATAGGACGAACAGAAAGAATGTTTTAATATGTAACGAAAAGTACAGGGTATCCAATTAGTATTGAATATTTGGGTGGAAAACTAATGGCTTCACAAAAAATTCATACAAAAGTGATCAAGCTAAAAATACACATATCAGAAAGATCAGACAGTATTGCATGAAGCAAGAAAACTACTGCAACACCGTGTTGCTAGTTGCTTTACCTTTCTGTCATAACCATACCAAAGCAAGTGCTGCTTTGAAAGATGAACAGGCAGAAGAAGTGTTGTATCACGCACAAACAGGACAGGACCAAGCTGGACAAGGAAAAGAGGAGATGTCTCATTTCTTGACCTAGAACCAAGATGAGAAGCCTCAACCCTCCATAGATCTCCCCTTGCAACCAATGAACTATCGATGTCATTTGTTCTACTGTCGTACGTCGATGTTATGGTAACACTGCCCTGCAAGAATCACATCATTGCACTTTACAAAACAACCAAGACACTACTTTCCTACACTTAGCAAATAGAACAAGCAGTAATCAACACACATCATGCAACTAATTTATGCATCCCCACAAACTTATATTGCATTCAGTAACAGAATTTTTTTGGTTATCCTCATTTCCATTCCATAATGTAACTAATGATAGAAGAATTACACCTAAAAACTGCTGTATAAAACTGGAAGATAAAATACATGTAAAAAAATAGTTATTGCATAATAGTTGTTCCCCTAGCAGTTCAATTAACACAGTAATTTCTATAAACACAACAGAATTTTCATCAAATGTTTTAACTAGAACAGAAAGGAAATGCTAAAAGGGGATCTACGAATTCTACCTGAGGCTTGTGCAAACCTCCCGCGGAAGTCAAATCACCAGATAGTCCTTCCTCTTCCTCCTCCGTTCCGTGCAATCCGTCAACAAATACGGACCCAGGCTCCAGGAATTCCTGCCCAGTAAGCTGCTCCCCTGCTAACCCACTAAATTCCGTGCCATCACCGCGCCTCCTCTCAAAGGCCTCGCCCCTCCACTTGCTTCCGTCCAGTTCCAACCGAATCCGCCGAGTGGGCGGCCACGGGAAGGACGGGGGAGGAGGGAGGGGGTGGGACTGGAGAAGGCCGGTGAACCCCTGGGCGAGGCGGTCGGCGAGGTCGAGGCCGTGGCGCTGCATCTCCTCCCACGGCTCCATGGATCGTTCCAGCAGCGACATGGGCGAGGGGAAGGGGGAGGCGGATTCGCTCGCTAGGGTTTCGGATCGAAGCGGATCGATCGATTAGGGTTTGTGGAACGGATGGAGAGGAGGGGATAAGGGCGAAGGCGAAGCGAGAGATGAGAGACGACGACGATGGATTTTTTTTTGGCAAGCGACGCAGGAAGAGGTAGAAGATAAAAATAAATGGCTCTTTTATTTAATTATTTTTTTTCTCACGTTTCTTTTTGTCTAAATTTTTGGCTTGTTTTGGTAGGTGGCATATGATGATTAAGTGAGATTTTATTTTAAATTACATTTTAAATTTAATAAGATAAATTATAATATTGTTATACTTTACAATATCTTAATTTATGTTAATTTGAGTATTAATAAAATAAAATGTATGTTGTTCTTCTTCTTCAGTATAATTAAATTATGTACATCGTATTTGATAAAATAAATAAATAATACGTTTTTTCTTAGATAATGTTTCATAAATATTCTAAAATAAGATGTATATGCAGTAAAAAGTATACAGCTTTTAGATTCGATGTAATACTTATATTTAAGTTTATCAAAACATATATGCAACACTACTGCAAATTCATTAATCTCAATGTTTAAATATTTTTTTATTTAAAGTGCTCTATTTTTTTAATTATTTTATTTAAAATTATCCTAAATGTTTTAAATGCTAAGTGTGGTATATTTTTCTTAGGGTGAAAGCGTTACGTGTCGATGACACTTCACGTATAAAAAAATAAATCTACTTTTCTGGGTGATTTTTTAGAATTAAAAGATTATCATTTTTTTCGAGTATCTTATATTTCTATCAGTTTTTAGATTTATGATAATATTAAAATTATTAGTTTATGAATTAACATAAATCATTTTTATGGCTTAATTTTCACTAAAATATATTCATATTATTCTTGAGTAACTTTACATATATTGAAACTATTCAAAACATAAAAACTATTTAAAAAATTATAGTTTTTATCGGGCTCTTCTAATGGCTTTTTAAAATCTAAAAATCATCTATTTTTTTTCAAATTTTAAAAAATAATATACATTATGCCAAGTCGACTTGATCTCTTAAAGTTTTCAAATTTCTTAATTTTTTTCTTGTGCTTACCCTACTTTTTTTTCTAATCGGTCTAGTCGTTTATTTTTCTATATTTTATTTTTATTTTTTTTCCTGTTACAGTTAAATAGAAGTTACTATTGGCTCACGTTTGAGACGCGTTGGATGGGTTTGGTGTGGTCGAGTTGGGGATCACTCGTCCTTTTCCTGGTTGGAACATTTTGTTTGGTCAGCAAATATTTTTATATTGTGTTGTATGAATGTTTTTTAACGTCAATTTTGTATTAAAAATTTTCAATTAATTTTATGGAAATTCTTATTACTCCTGTCACTAATATCACCTGATTTGATCATTCATTGATAAAGATATTTGTTGGATAATGTATCATATTTAATTAGAAAAAATAAAAGGAGGGTGCTGTCCGATTTATATGTGTTTGTCTTAGTTTATCCATCCATATTCTACTATCACATGTTAAAATAAAAATAAGAAAATGAAATAAAGTAGTGGTGAAAGCTGCGTGAGTCGGATGATTTATTATTATAAAATTTATCATTTTTTATTTATTTTCTAAAATAAAATTGGTGATTTTTCCAAGGGCCTATACTTTAAAATAATCTTTTATGCTACAAGTTAGACATCAATTATATGTTTTAATTCACCATCTTATAAAATTTAATTTACGTCCTTTTACATAAAAAAAAGTATATATTAACTGAATATTTTTTTTATGTGTTAGAAGACACTGACATAATATATACATAATATATATATAGGCTTCGTAATATCTCGAATATTTGCATTCTACATCTTTTTTTTTTTCAAACTTAAATAAAGCTTGTATTTTACATCAGATCGACTGTTTAGAATTTTTTCTTTAAGCCAATCGTTTACTTGTCGAGTTTGATTAAGAAGTTGTTTTTTTTTACATTTATAATTGATGCTCAATAAATAATCAAACCCATAATAATAGCATTTTTTTCAATTATAAAAAGAGGATTATGGGATGATATAAGAAATAGAAAAAGATAAATTAAAAATAAATGAGTACATAAATTTATTTGAGTTTTCGTTGAGTAAATTGAGGGATGAACACACCAAGATTATGGTTTTTCAATGCACTGAGGACTTCAAAAGAAAGTATATTTTAAATAAAATATTTTATTGAAAAAATTAAACTTATGTTCCTATAATTATAAAAAATAATAATAAGACCAATATTCATAAAATGAAAATATGTGTATTGTACACGCATATTATTTTGTATCATTTGACAATAATCCACTATTTTTTTCTCACATCTTATGTAATAATAAATTATATATTATTATTATTGTTGCTAAAACAACATAACATAACATTTATTACTTTAACAAATAACATAAAATTAAACAAATATTAATTTTAGTTATAGTTTTTAAACAAACTAAAACTCTTTTGACATTTATTTTACTATTATATGTAAAATATCACTCGACTTCTTTCTAAATTCTATCATTTTTTAGTACAATTTGGATTTTTTAGGTAATGTCTTTCTTCTAATTATTATTGTGTGCATCTTGCCTCTCTTAAAATTCATCTCCTCTCTTTCCATGTCATAAGTTACAAATGTCATACTAAAGTAAGTAATATCAATTAGCAAGTTTTTATTATTCTTCGAATATTTTTTATAATATATTATAACAACATCTAAACTTTTATATAGCTTTTATATGCATGTGTTAGAACTAGTTATATTTTTAAACACATAATATCATAATAATTGAACGTCTTTATTTTTATAATATTTTTTTGCATGCATGAAACCTATTCGTAAAATTAAACAAATATCTTGAACAGGCACTCACTTGTCAACTTTAACCATGTCGTAAATTATTAAGTTAATTTTTTTATATAAATATATAGCATGCTCATGAGACTTACTATAATCTCTGTCACATGAGATATTAAACTAACATATTCACAATATATCAACACTTATATACATATATATATATATATATATACACATATATATACATCAAAAGAAATAATTGCCACAATTATATATACTTAAAATTTTGTTGAAATAACACCATGATTTTGTTTTTTCCAAAATGATAATTATATCCATAATAAATATAATCATTTTCTGGGTTAGGATGATAATATTCTTCAAGGTTCTGAGTTCTTCACGGGGAATCCTTAGTTAGGATCCGAGAATTTTTCCCGTGCCAGGCAATGGTGGAGGGCATACTCATCCTACACCCTTATTCGGAGTTTAAGAGAGAGAATACTACCCTAACTCATTGGGTCCTCGTCACTGCACATAATATATATTTGTGATATTTTTTCTTGAATTAATCATATCAATCACTTAATGTTTAAGAAATATTTATAATAATCTTCAAATGCAATGTTTAGATACTTATAAATATTATTTATTTGTATTTTTTCTTAAGAATATGTGTTTTGTGCATTGGGGAATTAGGGTGTTCATCAAGTTTTGGAGATCTAATAAGACATGGCAAGAAAATAAATTTCTCCACCTCGAAAATTTAGGGCGAGGTGGGGATAGGGGCAAATTGGTAGGGTAGGGCGGGAAACATATTCTCCGTCCGTCAGTTTTCATTCATAATCTAGAATTATTTGAGAACCAATTTCCATGAATTGGAGGGAGAGCGACGAGAATGCGCATAAGAGATGAACAGTCGTTCTCTTTGATTTAATTGTAAATGACTACTAGGTGTCCCACACTATATAACGAGCGCTGGTGAGACCGGTCACCCAGGGACACGAAGGGTCGACCGAAACGAGAGAGCGGATTATGTCTTCGCACAGTAGGCATCCTATGATACAATAGGTGACTTTTTCTCTCATAACTGGTCGTCCGACAACTTGTAGCGGACGACCTCTGATACCATCGGACATCCTAAGTTATATGAATGGTCGTCCAAAGATATACATTGATATGAACCAGTCGACCTAAGTTAATGGAGGATGCTACATGATCGAGGGAAGCTCTCCATGATAGAAATGTGGACGTCCGTTGATCGGGATATCTAGATGTCAACAATGTACTCTAGGTTTCTATCTTCTAGAATTCATTCAATTCTTAGTCGTTCCATTTTCATGTCCCTTTCTACTCTATCTCTCAGGCCTTAACTTAGATAGGTAAGTACCGTAGTGTATGTGTTGTACAACACAATCAATTTACAACTTTATTAATTAGTGATACTTACACAGGTAAGTCACCAATAAGTTAAGTTATTTTCCTTTAAAATCCTTCTTCTTTAGCATATTACCCTCTATCTCTTCTTCTAATGAGACTTATCATGTTAGTAGGGATCATAGAATTTCTGGTCCGCTTTCCTTCTATTTATCATTAAGTTCTTTTAAGTCCAAAAAGTTTTGTCTGAACTCTTAATTTCTGAAACTTTGTGGAT
>LTAE01003977.1:9597-23310 GCA_001647135.1 Pontederia paniculata | reverse complement strand
TCCTCTGAGCCTCCACTCTCCTTCATTACCGGTCACCCTCTTTATATCTTCGGTCGACCGTCTTTGCCGGCTCCTCCATATACATTATATTTTTATACTGGTCGACCTCTCCACATCTTTGGTCGACCGTATGTGTTCTATTTATGCTCATATAATCTCCTCCTCCTGTCACTGGTCGACCGCTTATATCCTTAGGACGCCCACCGCACACATATGGTTCTCCATGATGTGTATTACGTGCGCAGTGGTCGTCCATTCCTTTAGCTCAGGTCGACCGCTGTACTGAACTTGTCTATATCCTGTTACAGAAATCAGCTCAAACAAGTTCATTAGTACAGACTGAGTTCACTTACAAATTTGTGATTATTCAAAACATTCTCGGGATCCTAGATTCAACAGGAATTTTGAGAGAGGTGACCATGTGAGAGAGAGGGTTGAGGGTGCCATAACTATCGCGCTTAATACTCTCTCCATTTATTTATTTATTTATATTTTTAAAGCCCTCATAATTTGGGTTTTTATATTATAAACCCCTAAAAGAATTCGTCCTCGAATTTAATTCGAGTTAGATGCTTACAAAAAAGTTGAGGAAACTCCTTGTGTATTTCTGATTCAAGTTCCTATGTTTCCTCATCGCCACGATGATGACTCCAAGCTACTTTAACTAACACCACATTTTTGTTCTTTTGGTGTTGAGTGTGGTACTCTAAGATCTCAACTGGATATTCCTCATAGGTCAAGGCTCCTTTAAGGTTCGGTTCCTCGAACCTTATTAGGTTGGAGCTATCGTGCTAATATTTTCTGAGCATAGATACATGAAGTACATTATGCAGACGCCCATTGATGGAGGTAATGCCCATAATGGCTCCTGCTCAAACTAATTTCAGAACCTCAAATGGATCCCCAAAGCGAGGCCCAAGTTTCCCCCTCTTACTGAATCTCATCATGCCTTTAGAGGTGAAACCTTCAGCATAACCTTGTCCCCAATCTTGAAAATCTGCTCTTGGCGCCCTTTGTTTGCATATGTTTTCTCCTGGCTTTGTGTTGCCTTCATTCTTGTTCTGATAAGCTTGACCTTGTCAGCATATTGTTGCACCACTTCCAGACCTATTAGTTTTCTTTTGCCAACTTCAATCCAACATGACGGTGAATGACATGGTCATCCATATAAGGCTTCATAAGGTACCATCCTGATCTAGCATGGCAGTTGTTATTGTAGGCAAACTCAATCAGGGGCATATGGTCATCTCAATTTCAATGCCAATCCAAACTACAGGATCTGAGCATGTCCTCTAGGGTCTGAATGGTCATCTCAAATTGACCATCACTCTGTGGATGAAATGTTGTGTTTTAGCTGAGTCTTGTCCCAAAGGATTCCTGAAAACTCCTTCAAAATCGAGCGGTGAGTTGAGCATCTCGATCTGAGACTATGGTGATTGGAATCCCATGTAGTCAGATGATCTCCCTAATATAAAGATCCATCAAGCTCTCCGCTGACTGTTATCACTTTATAGGTAGAAAATGAACGAACTTCGTTAGTCGGTCAACCACAACCCATATGGCATCGTGCCCCCTCTTAGTACGGGGTAGGCTGGACACGAAATCCATGATGATGTGTTCCCACTTCCATTATGGAATTCCCAAAGGCTGGAGCATTCCATATTGCCGTTGATGCTCGATCCTCACTTGCTGGCACATAATACACCTGGAAACATATTATGCAACTTCTCTCTTCATATTGTTCCACCAAAAACTTCTTTGCAAATCTTTATACATCTTGGTGCTACTAGATGAATGGCAAATTATGACTTATGACATTCATCGAGAACTTCCCTCCTGAGAGTTGCATCATTGAGAAGCCACAAACAATCCCGATATCTGATCCCACCATCCATTGAGATTGTAAAATCCTTTAATTGCTGACTGCATCGGCCTACCGTGCAATTGTATTTTGTATCCTCTGCATGTGTCTTTATTATTTTGTTCACCAAATCAACTTGGATCTTATGCATCATCAACACTGCTCCAGTACTACTTGGCCTTGGATTCCATTGGATGATGTCTTCAATCTGGTTCCACATGTGTACTCTTAAACACGCAAGCGATCCTTCCCACTTTCGACATAAGGCATATGTTACTGAATTTACTTTGCTTGGATGATAGCTAATGACAAACTCGTAGTCTTACAACAATTCGATCCATCTGCGATGTCTCATGTTGAGGTCTCACTGAGAGAAAATGTACTTCAAACTCTTGTGATCGGTGAAGACCTCGAATGTCTTGACATATAAGTAATATCACCAGATCTTGAGTGCAAATACTACTGCTGCTAGCTCCAAAGAGTTCGTCTCATGCTTCTTCGACTGTCTTGATGCATATGCTACTTCTTTGCCATGCTGCATTAGTACAATCCAAGGCTTGTGCCGCAAGCGTCACTATAGACCACATACCCACTACTACCTGAGGGAATGGCGAGGATGGGTGTTGTGGTCAATCTAGTCTTCAACTCTTCGAAGCTCTCTTTGCATCTTGGTGACCAAATGAACTTTACACCTTTCTTAGTGAGATTTGTTAGTGGAGATGTAATCTTCGAGAAGTGATGAAGCGTCTGTAGTAACCTATTAGCTCAAGGAAGCTATGAATCTCGGTCACATCCTTTGGTTGAACCCAATTGGAAATTGCCTCAACGTTAGCAGGATATACAGATATCCCTTGATTGGATACAATATGACCAAGAAACATTATCTTCTCTAAACAGAATTCGTCTTAGACAACTTTGTGTAGAGTTGATTTTGTTGCAAAGTTTCTAACATGAGTTTGAGATGCTCCTTATGTTGTTTTGGGCTCTCGGAATAGATCAATATGTCATCCACAAACACGATGACAAATTAATCTAAATAAGATTTGAAGACTATTCATGAGGTCCATGAAAGTTGTAGGAGTATTTGTCAGTCCGTAAGGCATGACAAAAAAATTATAATGGCCATACCTAGACCTAAAGGTGGTCTTTTGTACATCTTCATCAGCGACTCTATGTTGATGATAACCACTCCGCAAATCGATCGTGGAGAAAACAGAAGCTCTCGATAGTTGGCCGAAGAGACTATCGATGCATGAGAGTGGATATTTGTTCTTCACTTTAACCTTATTCAACATTTTATAGTCGATGCAGATTCTGAGAGATCCATCCTTCTTCCTCACGAACAAGACTGGTGCAAGACTGGTGCACCCCAAGGTAAAACGTTTCGTCGAATAAAATCCTTGTCCAGCAGCTCATATTTTTGCTTCTTTAATTCTTGCATCTCTGTTGGTGCCATCTGGTAGGGAGCTTTGGAGATAGATGTGGTCCCTGGGAGAAGCTCGATATGTAAGTCTAACTCTCTTCTTGGAGGTAATCTGGAGACGTCGTCTGAAAAGACAACTGGGAACTCCTTGGCCACTTCAGTACGTTGCAGGTCATTAATAGAGGAAACTATTTTGATGACGCTAGCTGGGTAGAATATGCATCCCTTCTTCGGCATCTTGCAAGCTTTAATAGCAGACACCATGACCTTATCTTCTATGGCTATGGTTGATAGTTGGTCATGGCCCATCACGTGTACCTATAATTATTTTCTTTTGTCTACAAAGTACAAAGACATCATGGTATGACAACTAGTCCATACCTAAGATGGCATCATAATCCACCATAGGTATGACAACCAAGTCAGCTGAAAAGTCTTTGCCATCCACAACCACTAGTACATTGGGTATGTATTTCATAGTGTGGATGATATCCATCGACATTGTTACATTCATAGTACAACAAACATATTGTGAGGGTACGCACAAAGAAGCAGATCAATCTTCAGAAATAAAAGAGTTCATAGCACCCGAATCAAATAAAAATCGTACATGTAAGTCCAACAATGAGTAAGGTACCTTTGATAACATCATTATCATGTTTACCTACATCTTCCTGCATGTAAGCCCTACCATACATGGAAGCCCTACCATTATCATGTTGGAACCTACTATGGCCATCCTTTTTTCGATCAGGACTGTCTCGGATGTAATGTTCGTGCTTCTCGCATTGGGTACAGACTCCTATCTTCTTCGGCACTCGCCTGAATTGTTCAAGCTGTAATGCGAGCATGGACCTTTATTTTGTTGATGCATGTGTCGTCTCTGTTGATGCTGCTAAGGATGTGATGTTGATGGTGCATCACGAGGGACGTAATACCTCGCACGATGGTCGATGATTATCTCTTCGCACCACAGTATGATGCTGACACTTGTAGTCCCACATGGACTTATTCTGCACTAGAGGTAGCATTAGGTCTTCTCCCCTGAAGTTTTGATGGCGTTCTGCATCATCCTTCTCCAAACGTATGTCCAACTACACTGCCTAATCGAGGATTTTGCAGTTCCCCGATAGGGTCTTCGTCCTCAATCTAGGGCTCATGCCATCAATGAAACGATCAGCCCATTCCCTATCCGTCAGCCTTAAGGTACAGTACTGCTCCAGCTGGATGAACATGTTAAGATATGATGCCACTATCATCTGCCTCTACTTCAACTACATGAATTCCTGTTGTTTTTTATTGCGCTGATATGCTAGAGAGTAGCGAGTTGAAATGTCTCCTTAAAACTGGACCATGGGATGTCTTCTTGATTGACAAACTTGCTAGCATGCATCGCCTTCCACCAGCAATCTCAATAAGCAAATGAGTGGCGTATAAAATCTTCCTGCTCTCTAAGCGCTGCATTAATCTAAATGAGTGGCATATAAAGCCTTCCTGCTCTCTAAGCATTGCATTAATCTGAAAAGGTGCTCCATCGAGTCGATCTATAACTTAGCCTTATAAAAGTCATCAATGCCATCAAACTCTGGTGGATGGAGCTTCATGAATGCCTGGATTGTATCCTTGGCTGCTTCTTGACGCGGTTGTACAATATCATAATAATCACATTGGATAAGGAATAAATACATGATGTATAAATTCAGAATAGGAACAAAATACTCTTTTTCACTTTGCAACTCCAAACATCACATATCATAGGTGCAATAATCTCCTATTCGGCATACGTCAGGCGGCAGGCGCGCCAGATGATAGCGCCTGCTGCTGGTGCCAGGCTATATTGCTGCCAAAGAATAGCGTTTGTCAGTAGGTTGGCCTCACATTGCTGCTTCCCTGTAGAAGCTCGAGGATGATGCCAGGCCAGGCTTGGAGTTGCCGCATATGCAGCAGCGCCAGCGTGGTTGGGCGTTGTCGCTGTTGCGGCAGTGCCCAATTGGATTAACAACATAAAAAATAAAAGAATTAATAATGTAATTGTGAATAAACATTCGAAGGAATCGATCAGATCAAAAGCATGACCTAAACCAATCCGATAACAATCATTCATCGAATGTCCTATGCATGAAAATCATCTATTAGAGATTGTATATCAGTGCGAGATCCATCACAAATATACTTATTTGGAGAAACATTCCTTCCTTTCTAATGCCTTTCCGACGAAGTCTTTGCTTGGTATCGTTCTCCTTTTCGTCGAGATCGCTCATCATTTTATGATACGTACGTGGAACAAATGAGGACAAAAAATATACTATATGGGGTAAAAAATTATATTTCTTACTCTTTTGCTCTAGAGAGAGGGTGAGAAATGAAAGAGATATAAATGAGAGAAAAAGTGTAATACTCAAGAAGTCCAAGTAATTAAAAATTAAAGATAAGATATGATTTTGATTCGGAAAAGAGTATGTATAAATTAAAAGAAAAAAAAGATAAAATATTATGAGATAAAATAGAGTATGATTAGGAAAAGGATTAGAGGCAAAGTCAAAGTATTATCTTTTAATATTCCTATTCCTACCCAAATTTGTTTTAAGAGACTCATAATCAAAATTGGGATAAGAAGAGATTATGTTAACTTATTATCCTAGTTGATTAATATTTCTAATTCTATCCAAACTAGTTTTAAAAGACTTCTAATCCTAAGGGAGATATGAGAAATTAAATTAACTTTGACTAGGATTATGCCTAGGTAACCCCTATATAAGGAGGGTTAGAGGGGGAGGACCCCCTAATCTCTCTCAAGCCTTAAAAACCAAAATCTCTCTCTCTCTCTCTCTCTCTCTCTCTCCCTCTCTCCCTCCCTCTGGAGGACTAAAGAGGAGGAGGTCATACACGTGAGGGGCAAGGGACACAAATTGAAGAAGAAGGTTTAACTAACAAGGTATCTATTTTAAGGAGGATCAAATAATAGTGTGATCGTATGTATTAGACAGGTATGCAATAGATCGTGTCCTTTAGGTCGCAGTTCGTGTTCTCACCGCAAGGAAAGTTGACTTATCGAATTATTATATGTGATATATTGAATTGATAGGTTAATAATTGTTGCATGGAATTAAATCTAGATGTGCATAATAATAGGAATTAAAAATGATTGTTGCATGTGATTGAATTGGAAACATGAAGAGGATGAATTGGTTCCCGGTATATGGGATCCCTACGTGGAATTATTGGACTCCTTCGGGGGTTAACACATTGGACTCCTTCGGGAGTTAACATTGAGTTTCTTCGGAAACAATTGGGTATCTTCGGAGGCAATGAATTAAAGGATTCCTCTGAGGAACAACTGTTACTGATTATTGAATTTCAAGCCTAGCTAGCTTTCATGGGCTCCGGGAGCAAAACCAATGACCTTCGTGATTAAAGGCCCACTAATTGATTGATTGTTATAATTGACAACTTGAGACAATAGTAAAAATGAGAACTGATATTGAGTCTTAAGTAAAATATTGAATTAGGCTTGAACATACCAATATAGAATATTAGGCATTGTGTAATAACAATGTAAATATATGTTCTTGCTATCAGATTGATTACTGATATTATTACAATATAAGACGAGATAAGTAAAGGTAAGAAAAAAGTGAAACAAGTATTGCATGGTAAAAATTATTATGTCTTTGCGTAAGATTTTTCTATTATTTTCTTTATATATTAGGCTTCATCTCTCATGGGAGAATTATCTTCCTTGCTTTTGATCCTGCAGGCGATGATTGTAAAATAATAGGTGATGGTACTGGTGATACAAGTGTTTGTGATGAGAAACCTTGATAGAAGTCTAACTTAAGTCAAACTGGTCTTATAGAGTTTAATTAGTTTTATCTTTTTTTTATGAAATATGTAAAAATATATTTTATTTGGCTATACTTAATTATATAATTTTATTATTACTTCCGCATATCTTTAACCAATCTTTTGATCAAAATCAAATTAAAATAATATCGTCGTAGTATCGTCAAGTCTATATTTTTTCACGTGATGAAGTTTGAAGGCGTTATAAGAAAAATAAAGAAAAAAGAGACGAAGAAAGGGCGAGAGAAGAAATTGTGAGAGAGATGGTCGAGGGCGCCATAACTGCCGCCCTTAATCCTCTCTCCATTTATTTATTTATTTGAAATCCCTCATAATTTAGGCTGTTACACTTATAATCTAATAAATTTTAAACTCAGCTTCCTTACTATGCGTCTAAGTTGTATATTTTTTTTTGTCAATTTGTATTTGAAACATAATTTCAGAAAAAAGAAAAAAGGCGTTCGTTGGTTCGGTCCCAAGAAATATGTGAAGTGCATGGTAGTCCTTAGATGGGAGAAGAGGGGGCCGGCGGGATCGACACGTGGTCACGGCTAACATAAAGATGCGATGTCGTGCGTGCATGGTGATGGTGTGGCCCTACGATGACAGCATGTCTACTGGCGACTAATTGGCCACATCCCATCCGTGGAAGCACTTCCTCGTCGGCTTGCCCTTGAAAAAAATTTGTTTCCAGATATATTGACCCTCCTTCTCCTCGTCTTCTTTGGTCTGTCTGAATCCCCGACATGTACTGCCAAATTAACATCACTGTTCGATCACGACTTCCGCCAAATGATAAATCCTTTGATTCCATGTTAACCTAACCAAAGAAAGAAATAAAGAAAAAGATATTATCGTTTAGCGGACGTTGTTAATTTCTTTTCCATCTGTTAAAATTAAAGAATTATTGGTTGAATCAAAGAATTATCAATATTATCTTTATACTATGAAAGAATTTGGTGACCAATAATCCTTTCGTGTGTATATATATATATATATATAAAGGCAATTTATCGAATACGAGAGAGTAGTCCCGGAGATAAATTATTCTAGAGTGTTGTGATTTTAACATTTCATACTGTGCTATACAAAGCATTTACTTTTCAAAGTTAAAATCTGATCAAATAATATTTGTTGTTGGACGAAAAGTTCTGCCTCATTTTTTCAATCATTCTTCGTGTGTCATTTATTCTCACACTTTATTATTGGAGTAGTTAGAACAAGGGATCTAATGTTGCTTACTTTCCTTGGCAAAAGACGAAGGCAAGGAGTCGTTCAATTAAGTGGATCCGACAGAAATATTAATTTGATGATAAATATGACATACTGATGTGGTGTAGCTTTTGTGATAGCTTGATCAAATTGAATCTTGTGCTGTGATACGCAATCTTTTGTCAATCATTTTTATTTTCTCACATATCTTAATTTCATGATTGTTTTTTTTTTTTCAAGAGGCATTGCACGTGTGTGCCTCTTAATCACTGTTTTTTTTTTTTGTAAAATAAAAGTAATTTATTATTGGTTAATAGTTAACTCAATGACATAAAATATTGAGAATGTTATGAGGAGTCCAATAATTTCAAAATACTCAAACAGTTATCCGTCCAATTGGCTTCACTATAAATGTATACCTTTTTGTTTATTTTGGTCGAAGGATTGGGCAAAGCGCCCTACCCGAAATTTATTATAACAACACAAGATACGACTGCCCCGACTAAATTAAAGGAAGATAAAATATTCCAACTGTCGATAAAAAATTTTGTAAAATATTCCAACTGTCTATAAAAAGATTTTGAACCAACCAAGTATATGTTTAAGCTCAACTGAGAAAGCTAACTGAATTAAGGCAGGACAAGTCTAGATCTATATATATGGATCCTGTTGATCCCCATTCTTTGCACCCTAAGAATTAAAGATCCCCATATTAGAGACCGTGGCCATATTTTCGTGATTTAATGTTGTTCAGCTTTTATAATCTATTTAGCTAAGGTCTCTTGAGATAAATTCTAATTTATTATAAATTAGTATCTCCTCATTAATTTTGTAAAAAAAACTATATTCTTTTTAGTTGTGATCATGGCAATGATATCTTTTTTTCTTTCTATTCGATTTCTTTAATTGATTGAACTAATATAGTGTTAAAATTTTTTTTGTACTTATAGTTCTACCAAAACAATCAAGTTTTGTGCATTGATGTAAAATTATATTATCATGGAAACTACCTATAAATTTAGTGAGCCACATAGAACTTTCAACTTATTTAACATCTCATTATTAGAAGTACTTCAATATTATTAGTACCTCATTATTAGAATCTCCAAAATACAAACAAGTCATCCTTGGCATTCTGTTATATCCCGAAATAAATTTGAAACAAAAGTGGAAGAGGAAGATGTAACAGTATCAGAAGCAATAGCAACAGAAATAGAAAGAGAGGGAAACAATGGAAAACACATAAAAGCAACAGAAGCAGCGGGAGCAGGAACAACAGAAGCATTGGCAGCAGGAGTAGAAAGAGAAGAAAACAAAATAGTGACAGCAGAAGTAGAGAGGGAAGAAACCAGTGAAGGAGAATAAAACAACGCGGGAAGGAAGAAGAGACCAAGAAGAAAACCAAGACGCTTCGAAGACTTTGAAATGTTAAAAAAATGAAAACGCCGAATAATATAGACTATAAATAGAAAAATTGTAAAGGGGAAGACTTATCTAGAAATAATAAAGTCTTTTTTTTGGTTGGAGTCGCCGGGAGCTCGAATCCCCTTACTCTTTCATCCTCCGACTTCATTTCCATCTTTTCTTGAGTTGTGCCTCGCGAACGATTCCGGCACCTCTCGCGCTCACGCCTCAAGTCGACTTATCTCTTCGGCGATTAACGTGCTGGAACATCGCCGACGTAGCTCGCTACCTCGCCAAACCCTAGCGACCCGAAGACAAGAAGAGAGAAAAGTTAGTACGAAGAGAGAGAAAAATACTCCGTTCCATTTATATTTTTGACGATCGACCTTTCAAGGGTCTGCCTTGACTCCTGAGCTTGGTGGGCTGCAGCAGCGTTGGGCTGAATAGTTTCCATACACACTAACTTTTCTCAATTCTTTGAACGTTTTCTGGATTATAATTGGCGGGAATCCACTCGTACACATCAATTTGGTGCTTTCATTGAGAGATCGCCGGAGTGGAACCTGCAAGAAGTATTAAGACGACGTCCAAATCAAGATATGTCGCCATGGCGGAAGGAACGCGGTGGGCGCGTATGGAGGAAGTTGTCGGCAAATTACAAGGATTTGTCGAACAATAGTTCACCACTTTTTGGGAAAGAATGAATTCGTTAAACTCAAAATATGAATCATTAGCAAAGAAAATTGAGGATCCATTATAAGAAGAGGCCAGTAATCAACCAGTTCCAACAAATTCATCAAGATCAGGTACCAATTCACATCAATCATCAAGCAGTAATTTCTTGAGAAATATCAAATTGGAGATTCTGAAATTTTGGGGAGAAGACCCGTTGGGATGGATTTTCAAAGTGGAACAATTCTTGCAATTCTTTGAAGTTTTAGAGGAAGATAGGATTACTGTTGTTGCATTCGCTTTCGAAGGACCGACGTTGCAGTGGTACCAGTGGATGTATAGAAACAAACAACTCAGTTCTTGATAGAGTTTTATCAAATCATTGGAGATAAGATTTGGACCTTCAGAGTTTGAAGATTTCCAGGGAGCTTTATCAAAATTAACCCAAAATGGAACGGTGTTGGAGTATCAATCTTAGTTTGAAAAACTTTCAAATCGGGTAGTTGGAATATCTGAATCATTTCTACTATCATGCTTCATATCAGATCTAAAGCCTATTATCAGACGTGAGGTGCAAGCATTTCAACCGGCCACTCTCATGAATGCTATAGGGTTGGCTAAATTACAAGAAGAGAAACTGGTAGAATGGAGGGACAACAGGGGGCAATTTCAAAGGCAGATTGGTATGACAAGAGCTTCAATGACCAAGCCTGTAGTTACAACTCCTACAGTGGAGGTGTCGACTGTGAAGACAGGGCAATCATCTACAAGGAATACCATTAATCAAAATGTGGAAGTCAAAGGGACGGATGGAACAACGACATTACCCTTAAGGAGATTAACAACAGCCGAATTGATAAGTAGAAGAGAAAGAGGACTGTGTATAATTGTGATGAGAAGTTTCATAAGGGGCACAAATGTAGACCAAAGTTCTTGTTATTAATGGCAACAGATCAAGGTGTGACCAAGGAAGAGGAAATGGTGGAGGAACCTGAAGCAGTGGAGATCAGTCTTCATGCATTGTCAGGAGTAGTATTACCACAAACTCTTAGACTGACTGGACAAATTGATGGGAGAGAGGTCACAGTGTTAATTGATAGTAGTTCAACTCACAATTTTATACAAGGAAGAGCAGTGAAGAAATTGGGCCTTGTGGTACAGTCGGCAAACAAATTTAGTGTCATGATTGGAAATGGAGATAAACTGAAGTGTGAAGGGGTTTGTCCTCAGTTAGAATTTGTGGTACAACAGTTGAATTTTAAAGATGACTTTTATGTTCTTCCTATCGAAGGCGTTGATCTAGTCCTGGGAGTAAAGTGGTTACAGAAATTGGGACTATTGTCATGGATTATAAGGAATTATCAATGGCTTTCAGTTGGAAAGGACAAAATGTATGTCTCAGAGGAAACATATCGACCAATCCACAAAATGTGACTTATCAACAACTAAAGAGATTGATTAAGGTAGATGAGATTATGAGTTGCTATAGATTGGAAGTGGTAAACAAAAATGATTTCAGAAGAGGGAACCAAGGTAAATGAACAATTAGAGCAAATTCTGAAACAATTTGGAGCAGTATTTGAAGCACCTACTTCACTACCACCGTTCAAAGATGTTCAGCATCACATACATTTGGTAGATCAAAGTAAACCAATCAATGTACGCCCATATCGGTATCCACACTTTCAAAAAAGTTAAATTGAGAAGTTGGTAAAAGAAATGATGGAACAAGGGATAATTCAGTACAATTCTAGTCCATTTTCTAGTCCTGTATTGTTAGTTAAGAAGAAGGATGAGACTTGGCGATTCTGTGTTGATTCCAGGGCACTTAACAACATTACTATTAAAGATAAGTTTCCTATACCTACAATTGATGAGTTATTAGATGAATTGCATGGTGCTGCTTATTTTTCTAAGTTGGACCTTCCGGCAGGGTATCATCAGACCAGGATGAGTCAGAAGGATATACATAAAACTACATTTAGAACTCATGAAGGACACTATGAATTCCTAGTTATGCCATTTGGTCTTACAAATGCGCCTTCCACTTTTTAGGCTATCATGAACAGACTATTTGCTACATATCTTCGAAAGTTTATTATAGTATTTTTTGATGATATTTTTTGTTTATAGTCAGGATTTGCAGACTCATTTACAACATCTGGCTATAACCTTACAATGTTTGCAAGACCATCAATTCTATGTCAAAAGGGGCAAATGTTGTTTTGCTCAAAACAAAATAGAATATCTGGGTCACATTGTAAATCAAAATGGAGTAGCTCCTGACGGATCTAAGATTGCTGCTCTCAAGGAGTGGACAATTCCTAAGACTCTTAAGCAATTGAGAGCCTTCCTAGGACTCACAGGATATTACAAGAGGTTTGTTAAGGGATACGCAAACATTGCGAGTCCACTCACTGATTTACTCAAGAAGGATTCTTTTAATTGGTCAGTTAAAACTACGGAGGCTTTTGAGGTTCTCAAGCAAGCTGTGATTACTGCTCCAATTCTACAGCTACCAGATTTTTCTAAAGAATTTATTTTGGAGACAGATGCTTCTGGAAGTGGAATAAGGGCTGTCTTGTTACAAGGAAACCATCCTATATGTTATTTCAGCAAGAAGTTAAATCCGACAATGAGAAGAGCATCAGTTTATGTTCGAGAATTGTACGCGATTGTAGAATCAATACATAAATTAGTTTATTTGAAGATTTCTTTGACTAGCAAGCATAGCATCTAACGCCTTTTATCCATTAGAAAACTTTGTCAATTGCTCTTTCAAACTTGCAACTTCCTTTTTCAAAGAATTTATCACAACTTCTTATTTTTCAAAAGAACCCTTTAAAGCATCATTTTCACCTTTCAAGCTTTCCATCAAAAATTCAAGACCGGTATTTTCATCTTACAAAACTTTACAATTTTCGCATTCGGCAAAAGAGATTTTATGCACACTTTTAACATCTTCATATTCTCTTTTTAAACTTTCATGTTTCTTTTTAAGTTTACCATATTTTCTAATGAGATTTCTAAATTTCTCATGCATATCAAAAGACTCATCATCACTAGAGGAGTTAAAATTTACCATGTCTTCATTTGCCATTAAGCAAAGATAAGCTTCATCTCCACTTGAGGAATTTGATGATTGACTTCCTTCCTCTTCATTTTCATCCCAAGTGGCTTGAAGAGCCTTCTTCTTCTTCTTTGAGGATTCTCCATCTTTTTGCTTCTTCCCAATATTTGGACATTCATTCTTGTAATGTCCAACTTTCTTGCATTCAAAGCATGTAACTTGATTCTT
>LTAE01003976.1:8590-34545 GCA_001647135.1 Pontederia paniculata | reverse complement strand
CGGGCTACGGGCTTGGGCCTAACGGCCCAAGCCCTCCGCTACCGCCACAGATTCCCCTTTTTTTTCTCAATTTTTTTTTCAATTTTGAGTACAGGGTATAATATTTCAAGTCACAATAACAGAAGGTAATGAATCTGTTGAGCATGAATCAGCTAATCTCTCTGAAGAGTTATTTGATGATAAGGGTACACCAATGCAGAATACTGTTGATATTGAAGAGAACATAACTGTTATTCAAGGAAAAAAATCATCTCTAGAAACATATGCATCACCTTCCCTGAAGAACATAGAATCCATTGAGCATGCAATGAATGGAGTAGAGAGATCATCTGATAAAACATTGTTTCACAGAAAACTGAATACTCTGGAAATATCAAATAATGCATCCACAAATGCTGAAGGGAATGTTGACAAAAGCTTAGCATCTGGCAAGCACAATTCTTTTGGAAATCAAGGAGGAGCAAGAAAGCCAAAGACTCATATCCAGAGAATTAGATCACCAACTATGCATAATACACCTGTGAGTCGAGCTGGAGGATCATCTTCAGGACAAAGTCAGATGAAAAGATTGAGCACAGGTGGTAAATAAAAAAGAGAGGTGAACAAGCTAAAAAATGCACACAAAAAATTTGGAGACATTGACAGACCTGAAGCATCTAAGGCTGCACCAGCTGATGAAGTTGGGTTGCCAATTGTTATCAAGAAAAATATCAGAGAAACTTTAGGAGAATCAGTAAAAGCCGAATATGCTACCTCCATGAAGTTAAGGAAGGTCGTGTCAAAATCATGTTGTTCATCTTTTAAATTTCAGCAGAGGCACAGTAGTTAAGCTTCAACCTGAGAACACTACTCCAGCATGGCTTCGTTCAGGCTGAACAAAGCAGTGGCTGACAAGCTAAGAGCTAAAAGAGTAGTAGTAGGGAGATCGAGCTCCGGGAATAGAAGCAGGCGATACAGGCTCGAAGAATTCTTCGGCCGAAGATTCTTCAATTGTTCTGAGGCATACAGACGTTCAGGACAAAAAGGAAGTCCAGTGTTTGTTAAACAATGTGATTGAGGAAGCTGCAAGTAAGCTTGCGAAGTCCAGGAAGAGCAAGGTGAAGGCCTTGGTTGGTGCCTTTGAAACCATCATCTCTCTTCAGGAAAGCAAAACTCCAGCTTCTGTCCCATGGTTGTGTTCTGATGCTTGGTTTAATTTCTGTGATGAACAACAGAAATAGCTCTATTTCTAGTAGTTTTGATTGAGGTACAAGTTCATTTATGTCTGCATAGAGAGCACATAACTCAAGTAGCTTGGTTGGTATGGAGTGCTGACTTAGTTTTTTTGAGTTTGATCATTACTGATACAAATTTGCATTCGGGAATAATGTAAACGAAATGTAGTTTTTTTATTAATAGATTTGTTTCATTAGGGAATTATAAGCTCAAACTCTGTGTGATTGAACAGTGTGATCTTGATGGCTTTTTATGCTGTTCTTCTTAGCGAACTCAATGGTCATGCCTTCTGCTTGTTTCTTTTTGTTCGTATTTGTTTTGTCCTCGGATTCCACGTTGGTGATCGATTTCTGGCTATTACTCTTATTGTGATTCTTTTCTCTGATTCTAATGTTGTATGCAATATTGTTGAATGTTGATGATCGAGAAGTATCAAGGAAGTCGTTTGTTTGGATTTTGGTTCCTGTCTTGGTGATGAGTGTGTGAGAATTAGATGCTTGTTTATGGATGATTTATTACTTTGGATTTTGATCCCAATTCATACTTTCTCTCTCTCTCACTCTCACTCTTTTTTTGCTAAAAGATATCGAATTAGATGCTCTATTTATAGATGATTTATTGGAAGCGTAGATCGAATAAATGCTTGTTTGGGAGTTCATATTACTTTGGTGTCTCTCAAAGGGATCTAAGTAGTATTTGTTGGAGTTGGTGAATACTTCAGGGTCTCTTATTTTTCATATCGGATATGTCCATGTGAGCTTAGGAGAACTGGAGTGTTACCCAATGACATCTAACCCCTACGCGCGGAAGGAGAGGGTTCGGGGGGCACCGCCCCCCGACGGGGGTTCCACTTTTATTTAAGCTGGCCCGTACGGTGGAGATTAAGAGATTTACTATTTGTTAGAGTTTTGGACCTATATATATATATATATNGAGGGTTCGGGGGGCACCGCCCCCCGACGGGGGTTCCACTTTTATTTAAGCTGGCCCGTACGGTGGAGATTAAGAGATTTACTATTTGTTAGAGTTTTGGACCTATATATATATATATATATTGCTCTTATTTCAGACTTGATGTTGAGCGGTTGAAACAAAAATAATAATATAGTGAAATCTCTTTGCAGGACGTAACCCTCTTAAAAGGGTGAACCTGAGTAAATCTGTGTGTGTTCTTTATTTTTCTGCATTTTCTCTCTGTGATCTTTTATTCATTCTCGAATCTTCCCATACAGTTATGAGCTTTTATTTAGAAGAGACTTCATTATTCAGTTGGATTCTTAACATGATTGTTGTTCCCGTGACAAAGACTTGATTTTTTTTTCTGTTCTCCTCCCATTTTCCAAAATTGGATAGAGCACTGTTTTAATTGAAGTGATGCATGTATGCAATTTTATGCTTCGGAACATTTCCGTCCATGATTAGAGACGAAATGTAGTTTATGTCTAATTTCTAAACATCTTAATAAATGATAAATAGAACAGGGGAATCACACAAGAAAAAACACAACAATAAATTTATTAACATATTCTAGTAGCAAAATTTACTTGCAGCTTTGCAGAAATTGATTAGAAATATAGCACATTGTTTATGTTGCATTGGTGTCTCCTTTCTTCTTAGACACTTATGATACTTCAGCTATCTAATCTCTTTTTTCAACGCGTTCTTGTTGTCTTGGAAACTAAAATTGCCACATAGTTTCCAGACATTATTAATGGGAATTGCAATGGCTTTATAAGCCATTGCGCTAGTACTGGCTGATCATAGGGAAGTACTGCTCGATCATTTCTAAGCCATTGACAATTGAACAAATCACTAGAACTTGTTTTTCAATTGAAAGTTTGTGAGATTTCTTTCAGTTTCTTAATAATATTCTATCTAGGACTCAAAATTCTAGATACTCAAAATTGTTTGAGTTGACGAATACTTCAGGGCCTCTTGTTTCTCACATCGGGTACGCCCGCGTGAGCTTATGGGAACTGGAGTATTACCCAACGACATCTAAACTCTACGCGCGGAAATGAGGGGTTCGGGGGCACCGCCCCCCGACGGAGGTTCCGCTGCCCGGTCAATGGACGACTGCCCCGCTCGCTGGTGAGCGGCGGGGGTTCGGGGGCAACGCCCCCGAAACCTAAACGGGTTTGAACTTTTATTTAAGTTGACCCGTATGATGGAGATTAAGAGATTTACTATTTGTTAGGGTTTTTGACCCATATATATATATATATATATATTGTTCTTATTTCAGACTTGATGTTGAGCGGTTGTAACGAAAAATATATAGTGAAATTTCTTTGCAGGACGTAGCCCTAACCAAAAGATGAACCTGAGTAAATCTGTGTATGTTCTTTATTTTTCTGTATTTTCTCTCTGTGATCTTCTACTTGTTCTCGAATCTTCCCATCAAAAATTTCCTTGCCAAGCTACAGAGTCCATTATGAAAGAATCTTCTAATGAATTAGCCGTGATATACCTGATCCAGCAACAACTAACAAGGAGTTCAGGACAAGACATGTGACGTGCTGCCTTTTTTACTCGAAGCAGAGATGAACAATTTTTTTATCAATTTTGTAAGAGCCGAATCCTAGACACAACTCTACCCTTTGAATTGAGCTCCTTCTTTTTATTTTTTGCGGCTATTTCAATGGAAGAGATCTAATTTTTTTATGTGTTTGTGTAGAACCTTTTAGTAGCTCCACTCGTTCTACTTACTTCATTCGCTCCACTCTCTCCAGTCGCTTCGTTCGTTAAGAGAGTCATATGTTTGTGTGTTCTTTATTGTTCGCTTCTTGCTTATATTGTCCCCCCTCAACTCACCCTAGTCCCAGGTACATAGTCTCCAAGGTAGTACTTGTTATTTTAGGTCTTTGTTTAATTCAAATTTTGAAATATCACTAATGAAAGAGGAGATCCACTATATGTGATAACAATTCATTTTTTTTATTATACCATAGGAGTTCCAACAAAAATAATTGATTGATTTAATTAGCTTTGGCAACGTCAGCTCAAACATTTATGTTCACGCAAATACTTTTTAATTAAGACACATAGATAATAATGATATTTATTGTTTATGTTAAAGAATATAATAAATCAAATATGTCATCCTGAATCCATCACCCATCTATAAATAAGCCGAAACCCAAACCATCGTCGTATTTCTTTTGGGTTGTTTGGTGGGTTACACAGTAGGATGGGTCATGGGCTCGTATGTAGAAGGTTGGTGATCCACTATTATCCATTACCATCATAATGGACATTTCACAAACAATATGCTTTACCATTGTCCATCATCATCTATAATTGACATGGATGCTCATGTTATTTGGTCATTACTATTGGCATTTTTAGAATCATTGTGGGGGTCTGTTGAGACATCATACGCGGGCGTCCATTGATTGACCGGACGACCGTGCATCTCTTGACCGGACGACCGCAACATGGACCGGACGACCGTGCATTTCTTCATCAATTTTTTCTATTTACCTTGGAATTTCTGCAAACATGTCTTCTGCATCTGGAAGTTCTTCTTCTGCATCTGGAAGCTCTTCTTCTGTCACTCCTTCTTTGAGTGTGATTGACATTTCGAATCCACTTTTCTTGAGTGCTTCTGATTCACCGGGTCAAGTTTTGATTCCGCATTTGTTGGTAGATTCAGAAAACTATGCTGATTGGAGTAGTGCATTATATAATGCTCTCCTTGCTAAAAACAAACAAGGATTTGTAGATGGGAGTTTCAACATTGATGAGGTTGACAGTTCCTTGCATTTTCAATGGAAATGGTGCAATGCTCTTGTAGTTTCTTGGATCTCAAGCACAGTCACTAAAGGTCTGATAAGTAATGTAGCCTATAGTCGAAGTGCAATGTCAATCTGGTTAGATATGAAAGAAAGGTTTGAAAAGGTGAATGACATGAAGGTTTATACAGTTCAAAATGACATTTATTCTTGTTCTCAAGGAGATTTATCAATTTCTGATTATTATACGAAACTAAAAAATCTTATCGAGGAATATGAGCAAATCACACATGTTTTGCCTTCGCTTGATGTGTTGAAAGAGTATAGAGATCATCTTGATAATCAGAAGTTATACAAGTTTTTAATGGGTCTTGCATATGGTTATTCACATGGCCGATCTCAGATTATGCTAATGAATCCCTCTCCTTCAATTAATCGAGCTTATGCACTTTTAGCAGAAGAGGAACAAAGACAAAAGAAAATTAGTGGAGTCGATCAACAAATAGCCTTCTTGGGTGCCAAGATTCAGCAAACTTTCAATAAGAATAAAAGAGACAATTCGATTGTGTGTGATTTCTGCAAAAAACCAGGGCATAAAAAGAGCTAGTGCTATAAGATTATAGGATTTCCTCCAAACTTCAAGTTCAACAAAGGGAAGAACCAGATTAGTCATGCAAATTCAACTGGATTGTTAACACATCAAGGAGAAAGTATAAATCCTGATAGTGCAGAAGCTTTGCAAAAGTTCGTTTCCATGTTCACTGAGGACCAATACAACAGAATCATTCAGTTGTTAAACAAGGAACATGCAACAAGTACTTCTGATCCTACTGTTAATTTGGCAGGTACAACTAGTTTTCTTTTTTTGCACTCAACAGATTCTTGGATTTTGGATACTAGGGCTTCTAATCATATGACTTCACGTTTAGATTGGCTAACTGATTCAAACCACTATCAAAGAGTAAATTGGTGACTCTACCAGATGGAAGTACTTCTCATGTCTCACACATTGGCACTTATTTGTTAAGACAAAACAAGAAATTGCTTAATGTGCTTTGTGTTCCAGATTTCAAATTTAATCTCATCTCTGTGGGTCAGTTGACTATGGACTTAGATTGTTCAGTGATATTCACTTCTGATATTTGTTTAACTCAGGCTCACTTTAGTGGCAAGGCGAACCAGATTGGTAAAAGGATTAATGGTCTATATCATCTAATTGAGGCTGGTGAAGATTCAAAGATATTCAATGCTTGTCGTGTGTCTGCTGCTGCTACTAGTTCATCCATGGAAGTTTGGCACAAAAGTTTGGGACACATTCCTTTGGATAGAATTCAGTTCATTCATTCTATTTCTTGTAAAAGGGATGATTCGTTTCATTGTAAAGTTTGTCCTATGGCAAGACAAACTTGTTTGCCTTTTTCTGATACAAGTTTTCAGACTTAAAATAGTGAAACAAGATTGAGTTTAATTCATATCGACACTTGGGTCCTTTCAAGGTTCCAACTTATGATAGACACAAATATTTTGTTACAATCGTTGATGATTTTAGTCGATTGACTTGGGTTTATCTGATTGCTGACAAATCTGATTGTGCTCAAATTGTTATACAGTTCATAGCATTTGCAGAAAATCTTTATGATAGCAAAGTTAAAATGGTTAGAACAGATAATGACTCAGAATATTGCAATATAACTTGTCAAGAATATTTTATAAAAAAAGGAATCCTACATCAAACAAGTTGTGTTTATACTCCTCAACAGAATGAGGTAGTTGAAAGAAAGCATAAGTACATTCTTGAGACAGCAAGGACCTTAATGTTTCATTCCAATTTGCCACTTAAATATTGGGGAGAGAGTATTCTTACAGCCGTGCACATAATTAACAGATTGCCACTTAAAGTACACAAAAACCTCTTTGCATATCAAAAAATTTTCAATGCTACTCCAAACTTCAATCATTTTAAAGTGTTTGGATTTTTGTGTTATACTACTAACAAGTTGATAACTGACAAATTTGATAAAAAGAGTTGTTCCCTGTGTTTTCCTAGGGTATTCTATGAGACAAAAGGGCTACAAGGTCTTAAACTTGGATACTAACAAAGTGTTAGTCAGCAGAGATGTAAGGTTTTATGAGAGTATCTTTCCATTTACTCTTCAAAAACAGAAATCAGATTTATTCTTTGAGGATATCTTCAAGTTACAAGAGTTTAATGATCAATCTATGTCAGTCTCGCCTGATTTTTTCCCTTCTGAGGAATTGTCTAAATCTTTTTCTAACACTCCAGTTCAACCTTCTGATACTCAAGTACAAAATTCTGCTGTTGTGGATACTGATACTCAAGAAACTGATATTCTTCCTGTTCAAGATTTGGTTCCATCTCAAATATCTGTCAACGAGAAGAGAATTAGAAGACCGCCATCATTGTTGCAAGACTATATCACTGGAGGTTTGGCAAATTCCAGTTCTTGTCATCCAATAAGTAACTTTGTTAATTATTCAGCATGCACACTTTCATATCAGAATTTCCTATCTGCTCTCTCTGTTGTGTTTGAACCGACCACTTATGATCAAGCTATGCAAGATGATAAATGGAGAGAAGATATGGATTGTGAACTCAAGGCTTTGGAGTCTAATGGAACATGGGAGGTTGTAGATCTGCCACCAGGAAAGAAACCTGTTGGGTGTAAATGGACTGCTGCAGGTGAGGTAGAAAGATATAAAGCTCGGTTAGTTGCAAAAGGTTATAATCAGAAGGAGGGTATTGATTATACAGACACGTTTTCTCCAATGGCTAAGCCTGTAACAATTCGAACTATGATGATTTCTGCAGCACAAAATGGGTGGTCTCTTTTTCATCTGGATGTCAACAATGCGTTTCTAAATGGAGACTTATACGAAGAAGTGTACATGAAGCTCCCACAGGGATTACATAGACAAGGGGAGCATTCTAAAAATAAAGTATGCAGAATTCTGAAATCGTTATATGGATTGAAACATGCTTCAAGATAGTGGAACATTAAATTCACTGAAATCCTATTGAGTGAGGGATTTACTCAGAGTAGGAATGATTACACTTTGTTTACTAAATCAGCAGGGAGTTCTTTCGTGGCTTTCCTTGTCTATGTAGATGACATTTTAGTTACAGGAAACCATCTTCCTACTATAGAATGTGCCAAAGCTGCTTTGCAGTCAAGAATTAAACTCAAAGATCTCGGAGAGGTTCGTTTTTTCCTTGGAATGGAGGTTCTCAGGTCAACCAAAGGAATCTTCTTAACACAGCGGAAATATGCCTTGTCTCTTTTGTTTGACCTTGGTCTTACTGGTTCTAAGCCTGCAGGCACACCATTGGAATAAAATCAGAAACTTACCACAGCTGCGTATGATGAGTACTTAAGATAGAATGGTTCCAATACTCCAGTTGATGATCTTTTGACTGGTCCAGAATTTTTTAAAAAACTTATCGGGATACTCATTTATCTTACCAACACAAGGCCAGATATCACCTTTGATGTTCATCATTTAAGTCAATTCATGCAAAACCTGAAGGTATCACATCTTGAAGCTGTTGTTCGAGTGGTTCGATACTTGAAACAATCTCCTGGCGGAGGTCTCTTCTTTTTTGCAGAAAAGAACAATCATGTTTCAGTGCATTGTGATGCTGACTGGGCAGCTTGTGCTTTCTCTCATCGTTCTGTTTCTGCATTTTGTATTCAGATTGGTGGCTCTTTGGTTTCATGGAAATAAAAAAACAAGCGGTTGTTTCTCGTTCCTCCGCAGAGTCTGAATTTCGCAGTGTCGCATTGGCAGTAGCAGAAATTGTTTGGCTAGACAGACTCTGCACAAATCTCTCATTTCCTTTACTCAAACCCGTCACTATTTTTTGTGATAGTCGAGCCGCTATCCAGATTGCTGAGAATCCTGTTTCCACGAGCGTACCAAACACATTGAAGTTGATTGTTATTTTGTTCGTGACTATACCTTGAAGAAGGTGATCGCCTTGCACCATGTTGGCACGCGAGACCAATTGGTTGATCTGTTGACTAAGGCATTGAGTGAACATCAACATGACTACTTAGCCAGCAAGATGGGGTTGTTCGATCTGTTTCAACCTCCATCTTGAGGGGGAGTGATGAGACATCATACGCGGGCGTCCATTGATTGACCGGACGACCGCAACATGGATGAGACTATCGTGCATCTCTTGACCGGACGATCGCAACATGGACCGGACGACCGTGCATCTCTTCATCAGTTTTTTTTCTATTTTTCCTGTAGCGTTATAAACTATAGTGATATGATATAATTTGTAACACCTGATATAAACTTCCATATAAAAAAAGGGAAGGATGAGATATTTTAAGTAATGTAGAATAGAATTCTTCCTCTCCTTCTCTCCACATCGTGTTCTCTCTGTGATTGCTACAACATGTTCTTGGAGATTCTGATTGTTCAATTGCAAAACGATTCAGAAAGGTCTGAATATTAACAGGGCATGCCTTCAAAAGTTTCACTCCACAATTGCAGGGTCAGCCATCGACGGGAGCTCTAGCACCAAAGATATCAAAGTCATTGGATTTCAAGTCATTGTTTTTATTTTTTATTTTTTTATTTTTTATTTTTTTGACTCACTGATTTTTTTATTTGATTTTGATTTTTTTTAGCATTCTCAGAAGATTGTATTCGCATGTTCCCTCTATTAATGGAAACTTTGCCACCAAATAGATAAAAAAAACTACTAAAAGATGTTTAGTCATTAGCAATAAGAATATTGTATTTTTTTGTTTGTTTTTTTACATTGTTTTCTTTTTGTGGTTCTTTCATGCTTAATTTCTTATATGATCTTTTTTACTCTATACTATAAAACACTTTTGATTTTTACGATTGCAACTTTGCTAAAAAAATTAGTTTTAAGCAAATTTAAAATTATTTAAACAAATAAATAATAATGATAAAATAACATATAGTTATAATTAGCATTTTCGTTAAAATTTATAAGATACTATGTAAACATTTTAATATAAAATAAAATAAAAATAAGAATAATATAAACTAATATATTGAGAAAGATTTGGATTTAATCGTTTGAAAATGCAAATATTTAAAAGAGTTTTTTTTATTAAACCTTTTATCATTTCATTTAAGATATTTAATAATATATCATCACCCTTACAAAATAGTATGATTATAATAATTTAAATTTTAAATAATTCAAAACCCCGACAAAAATATAGTAAAAATATACAAAAGCAAACTAGTCTTTCTTCGGGGTTGTTTGGTGATTTGCTTGGCATTGGACCTATACTTATACATAGGAGAACAACATTTTATTGTCTGGATGATTTGTTTTTTTTTTTTTTGAAGTTATTTCATGTTTGATTTCTTGATTTTTTTACTCTATGTTATAGATCTGTTTCAAGCCTCCGTCACACATACAACCAGTCAGTGGCGAAGTTAGAATCTTAATCCAACTGGTGCACAACTATTCATAAATTTTTTCAATAAATTTACAATTATATTGATATAAAATATAATAAATAAACTATTTTGCCTATTAATTTTTTTTAGTTATAGACTTCAATACTTTTTATTGTAACCCAAGATATTTACATTAGTTTAATTTTTCATTTTAAAATATTAAAGATAAAAAAAGAAAGTACATTTCATGAAAATACATAATCTTACAGAACAAATAAACTACTATGAATTATTAACAAAAAAAAATAACGACATTGAGATATGTTTTCATAATGAGCATTATCTTTTTCCATAAATCTTGTTTAGTTTCACTAATAGTTATAAAAGAATATATTTTAAAAGTGATAAATATTTTAAACTATGAAATAAAATATTAAGTACAAATATATAATGTGATATAGACAAATGTTATTGTACAAAATAATACTTGTATAATTATAGTAAGGAAAAATCTAAAAGATTCATGTGAAAAAAATGTAAAATTGGAAAATGTATTTCGAGGTATGAAATAAAATTATAATTGTATGTACTTAATATATTTATAAGCTAATAAGTAGAAATATCTAATGTAGTACGTAAATAATAGTTTTGATTTACAAATTGTAGTATAATGCCAATTTAGAACAATATAAGATAATATTTGAGTTAAGGTAAATAATACAAAAAAAATAAAAAAAATATAAAAAATACTCATGATTAAAAAAATGCAGTAGAATCAACTGGTAGCCTTAGCAATATGAGGAACCAGCAGCACCGGTCACCACTATGACGCTGCCGCCGTCGTCGTCTTCATCCGGAACTACGGCGTCATCTTCTTTGGGATCGTCCAGGTTAATATCTTACCTTCTGTTTTATTCTTTGCACCCCCTTGGATCCGCCTATGCAATGATGGACCTAGGGGTATATATTTCTATTAGTATAATAATAATGGCCCTAAGTCTACCCAAGTGCCAACTTTGAGAATTTCCATACGTGTAAATAAAAGAATGCATATAATAATATTAATACTATTTATAACTTTCAATAATGATTCAAAAAGTATAGTACTAATTATAATTCAAGTATGTATAATTCTTTTATTATTATTATTATTATTATTATTATTATTATTATTATTATTATTATTATTATTATTATTATTATTATTATTATAGCATCATTGTAATTATATTCTTTTTCTTTTTATATCTAAGGAAGGCATATGAGGGTGGTACAAAGAAAAAAAATATAAATTAAAAATATAAAATAATATACAAATTTCAAAAAAAATCAAATTTGATATAATTGATCTACAAGTTACAAGGTCACCACACTTTTATTCTAATTGTCATATTAAATTATTACTTAAGAAATTCTATTTTTAATTTTTTTTTCACTTTCTTTCCCTTGTATAGCTCATATTGAAGAAAAAATTATTAGGCTTAACTATAAGGGACACGTGAAATATTTAACACACAAAGTATAAACACAAGAATAAAGCAATAAAGCATGTAGATCACTTTAATATAAAGCACATTTATTACATATTTTTTATTATAAATATAATAGTAATATTATTTTAATCTTTCAATTTTTTTAATATACATCGGCCTCCCTTAACTTTCGTTTCATCCCTGTATACAACCACCATCAATATCGTGATATCATTGTTGTTCTTTTGTATATGTCTCTTGAGTCTAACTTGTTTTTTTCAATTCTTTGGCAATATATCATGTGACTTTCTTTTTAGGCTATGTGGTGGAGCGCTATGTGATAAGCTTCTAGAGCTACCAAGTTGATACTGAAGATGTTCTTTTCATTCTTTTTCTTTATATTTTCTACTTTCTTTAATTTGAGTTTTTTTATGCTTTTAAATCTTTTGGTCCTCTAATTTGCCTCTAATTCTTGAATTTTTTTCTTCCATTTGGAAGACATACTAATTTGAAAATGAAGTTTATCACATAAGAGTGAGAAATATGAAAGAAAATACAAAAAAGTTAACAAGATACAATAGATTAAGATGAGAAATATTGAAAACCGAAAGCTAGTGAGATATATCAAGAAGAAGAATATGATCCAGAGATATTATTTTTATTTTCCAAAATAATCAGACGAACTAATTGTGTGTCCTATGTACATGATCTTGTTTTCCTTAAGGACTAACAATTTATGATATGATTTTTAGTTAATAACTATTAGACATCTTTAAACTATTTTTTGGAAGGATGTCAATTCCATATATAAAAAAATACATATCACCATTATGTTCACAATCATCCCTTAATAACTCCCTCCAATCACTTATTAATAATAATTAACAAGTCCTTTTCCTCTATTTATTAATAATATTTAATTAATAATATTTAATTAATAATATTATAGATTAATCAAATTTTATTAGGATGATCTTTTTCATAAAATTCTACTTAGCCTCAACCTTTTTAATAATATTGGGTATGGATGAGATAGAGGGAATCACAAGAACAACTTGATATTACGCAAAATCTTATCTCCGACCGATTCCGGCCTCGATCTACTCCTTCATGGGACCCAAGAACTTTACATTTTCTTACAACTTCTTCGGCTAGTCGTGTTTGACTATTTGTCAAGCGACTACTGCAATGGACGGATAAGCAATGTCGATCATTCTTGTCACATCCGGTGGATTGGAGTTCATTCATGTGCAATCCCATCCCTGTGTCCGCCGCCTCCTCCTCCACCTCAATTGCCTTTGTCGCCACCGCCGTCATCGCTCCGTCACACCTCCATCAGAGAGAGAGAGAGAGAGAGAGAGAGAGTACTTAAGAAAAAAGTGTTGGTGTTGATGAAAAAAGTAAAGTGAAAAAAATAATACAAGATCAAGAGTGCAAAATGAACTTTTTAGAAGTTTAGGGCTAGGCATGGAAATTTTCCTTGGTTCAAAGAAAATAAGTTTTTTTATAAAGATAATTGATAAAGGATTGTTATTAATAATTTGAATAATATAAATGCAATCTAATTATTTTTATTAATAAATTTATTTCATTATATCGAATTATAAGCTTTGGCATAGTGTATCTAATCAATGAGTCCAAATTGTATGATGAAATAAAAAAAATACATCATTCATCTATGGAAATTGGATGCTATTTTTTTTTCTGACAATTCAAGGCTATGTTAATAATGGATAGAACACCTCTCGAATAAGGGCCACATATTTTTTTTTAGCTCGTCCTCTTTCTTCTCTCATTATTATTTTCTCACCTCTTTTCTCCAGCAACCAACAGAATCTAGTATTGGATTCTATCCACGTGTCAGCCACTCATCCGTGGATTTCGATTTCGGCTGCATTTTTTGTCAGCTCACAAAAATTCCAGTTTTTAGTGTGCACGACAGAGTTGTAGCAATTGCAGAAGAAGAGGGGAAAAAGAAATGGCGGCGGCCATTGCTGCTGCCCTGCTTCCTAACACTGCTTTCTTACCGAAGGCTCTCTCTTGTGGAAGCCAGAATCGAGAACAGTTTCTTGGAGGTGGACTGGAGAGAAGTCTGCTGCTTTGTCCGAGCAAGAGGAGGGACAGCAGGAAGAAAGATGCGGCCAGTTTGGTGGTGGCTGCGGCCGGCGCGAGCAGCAGCTCCGGAGGCGGCGCTGGTGGCAGGTTTTATATTAACTTCACTGGCTTCCCCTTCCCGCTTGGGCCTTTCCTCAACAGAAGGACCATTAGAACCGAGGTACAGAATTACTGGTAGATATGAAAGATCTAATCTTTCTGAAATGTTCTTTGTAACCATAGATGGATGGAAGAATTCAGATTCACTTGGTAGGTTAGATCTTTGTTCAGATGTTTCTTTGCCATTGAAAGATTAAAGTAAGCAAATTGTTCTTACTAGAACCTATA
Organism: Pontederia paniculata; assembly: GCA_001647135.1. Lineage (NCBI taxonomy): Eukaryota > Viridiplantae > Streptophyta > Magnoliopsida > Commelinales > Pontederiaceae > Pontederia > Pontederia paniculata. The sequence continues at coordinate 20,267 of LTAE01003976.1, read as the reverse complement.
GCTGAGAGAAAAGTACTAAAAACCCTAACTTTATAATCATTTTTTTATGTCCTTTTGGAAATTGACTCTTTTTGCTTTTCTTTTTTGTTTCACAAGGCTGTGAAAGGTTGCATATGGCTTTTCGAACAAGAACAAGCATTGGGGTTCAGCAGTGTGTCGACCAACATCCGGATGACTGTTATCAAACTGAAATCTGGAGGCCTATGGGTTCATGCACCTATTGCTCCAACCAAGGAGTGCATTGAGGTTTGTACATGTTGTGTCTGTTAATCCAGTTTATAATATGTTAGAAGCCCCATTGTAATTTGATTTTCACTTTTGGATGCAAATGCATTAATAAATTTTGCATTACTTAGATGCTTTCATAGATTGATTGAGCAACATTTGTGAATGTTCAGCTCTTGAAGGAGTTGGATGCTCCAGTTGAATACATTGTACTGCCAACTTTTGCATATGAACATAAGATCTTTGTTGGGCCATTCTCAAGGAAGTTCCCAAGAGCTCAAATCTGGGTAGCTCCCAGACAGTGGAGTTGGCCGCTCAATCTGCCACTTGAGTTCTTTGGAATTTTCCGTGCAAAAGCATTAAAAAATGAAGACACCTCGACTCCCTGGGCCAATGAAATTGAGCAAAAGGTTCTCAGCTCACCTGAAGTTGGTATGGTCATTAGTTCTCTTGTATCTTTTTTCTGTACAAACTTGAACCTTTTTCCATTATGAGCATCTGTGCCTTCGGTGGTCGTGTTAGGGTTTTGCATGGAATCCTGCATGTTTAAGTTCTGTTGTGTCTCTGTCGACTCAGTTAACAGAGACTTCCTGACGACCTTCTAACTTCACTTAAATTGATTCATTTATAATGCAAATATATTCGGTCATTTAAGCATACAATTCAACATGACGATTAAGAGATATCTCTTGTCAGCTTGTAGAGTAATGTATCATAGTTTGGTTTCCATCTGTAGGTATTGGACCTTATGTAGAAGTAGCGTTTTATCATAAACGATCACGAAGTCTGCTGGTAACGGATGCGGTGATCTTTGTTCCAAGGCAGCCTCCAGAGTGTATCGGCAAAAATTCACTACTAGCATCTGCCAGAAATGGTTTAGCTGTGAAGATCCTCAGCAAAGGAAAAGAAGTCCCAGATGATCCTGTTATAGACAACACGTTGAACCGTCAGAAAGGTTAGTTATCCTTGCGATTAGATCAGGACTATAACAACTTGGCATAAATTCTTATCTCCTAGATGCTAGATTTCATTGCATCAGTAGAATTGATCTGAAATCAGTCATAACAAACATGCGCTCGTTAAAACTCATTCCAGTGAGCCAAACATCTATAGTGTAGTGTAAGTAATCGTTGAAATTAATTAGGTATTAGTAAACAGACTTTACTTTGGAATTTGAAACACACCTTTTTTTGTGCTTCATTCAAGTATCTATCACGCACAACTCCATCATGTCAATCAACACCTTTTTCAGATACTCTATTTCTAGTTACTGCTGTTGGTGGCTTAAATATTGTAGCTGTCAAGATTACATTAGAAAAACAATGTTCTATACTTAATGATCTTTAGTGTAAAATGTTTGTAGGTTGGGAAAGGATGGTGCTCCAGATCTTGTTTCTAGGGCCTTCAAATCTTCTTGAGCCCACAGCCAGCTTTGCTCAAATGTCACAGAAGTTGATAGTTTCACCAATTGTCAAGACATTGGTTTTCAGCAAAGTTCCAGAAAAGGTGTGGATCTAGGCCATGCAGAGGAATACTGTAAAGTTATTTGCAGTATATTAACTCCTACTTTTGATGTCTTCTTAGCTTAACATTGTGTGTCATGTGAAAAATTTTCAGGTTAGAGATTGGGTTGATAAGATAGCTAAAGACTGGCCATTCAGAAGGATAATTCCTGCACATTTTGCTGCTCCGATAAATGCAAGCAGATCAGACTTCTTGGCAGCCTTCGGTTTTCTTGATGAGCTTTTAGGCGAGCGATTCGTCACAAGGCCTTCACTATCCCTTATCTTTGCATCAGTTATGGGGAAAGCAGCCAGCTACTTCCCACCAGATGATATGAAGACATTGTCATCCCTTGATGAGTTCTTGGTCTCGGTTGGAGCTGTGAAGAAGACAGTTTCAGGACGAAAACAGTGACACCAGAAAGAAACTTGTATTTTTTTGTTCTCTCTCTATCATAGGTAATTCTGTATATTTAGCATAGCAAATGATACATTCTAACTTAGAATAAAGGCAAAGGTAAAGAAATACAAGCTCGAGTAATTTTGTCTATTGAATGTTGAGTTATGTGTTCTCATTATTGTCATAGGTTGTACATCAAACATGCAAAATTAGTTATTATGAGTTATGATTCAGTTTGTGAGTCAGTAGGTTAGCAAAATGAAATCAAATTGGCGGCAAATTTCATATGACATAAGTTCTTAGATTCTAATAATAAAATTCATATTTAAAAATGAATTTTAAATATTTATAAGCTCGAGTAATTCATAAGTTCTTATACGAATCTACGTGAGTTTATACAGATTATAATTTTATAAAATAAAATTCTTTTAAAATATTTAGCTTTGTATTTAAAAATGTCACTCATAAAAAAGAGTCAATGATTTGAAATAATAATGTAAGTTGCTAAATAGAAAATTTTATTTGATATTGATAGCATATTCTTTTCTTTTAAAATATTTAGCTTTGTATTTAAAAATGTCACTCATAAAAAGAGTCAATTAGTTGAAATAACAATATTACGTTGTTCAATGTAGGTGCTCCCTACTTAAGTAGAGAGCACTATATTATCTACGATTAAAAATTTTTAATCGTAGGATATTAAATCTATGATGAATATTAGATTTTCTCTCTCCTATTTTTTTTTCTTTTCTAAAACTAGGGAGCACCATATTATCTACATTTATAACCGGTAGAATATTAAATCTACGGTGAATATTAGATTTTCTCTCTCCTATTTTTTTTTTCTTTTCTAAATCTATCCACCGTAAGTTTAACGTCCTACGGTTGAAAATGTAAGTAACATAATGCTCTCTATTTAACTAGGAAGCATTTTCATTTTTTCCTAATTATATTTATTCGATACATAAACTCTTCGAATTGTTATATAATCCTATAAGACAACAAATGATTCTACTTAATCTTTAGATTTCAACCAACTTGGTTGTGACCTTGGAATCCATTATGGAGTACATATGCAAGACCAGTAATTTCTGGTACATGAATTAATACAACTATTATGATTCAAGTGGGCAAAAATGGCTGCATTATGTCTGCATCTGTTGTTAGAGTTCCCTCCCTTCTCTTTGGTACTAGTGAACAAAGCGCTCTGAAAAGCTAAGAACACCAGAAGAAGTACAAAAGATGAAGTCTCTTGTGTAATATCCAGGGAAGCCTCTTCTGTGGGTTGTGAAGATTGAAGGATGGTTCCATTTGGAAAGTGAATGGCCATTGCAAATATTTGCTGCAGAATCTCCAATGCACCCCTAACTAAGAGGAGAGAGAACATAAAGTTATCTTTAGGTACATAAATATTTTTCTTTGGGGATGAGAAATAAGAAAAAAAAACTATTCAACAAAGATATGAGATTAAACTAGTTTAAAAACGATATTCTTTTAGAGTTCCTGAAATTATTGGAAGTGCTAGAAAAATGTCCAATGTTTTCGAAAATACTTGTCAAAGGTCAAAGTTTAACATATGAATAACAAAAAAATTGTATTGAAAAGATACTCCTCGCTTAAACATGTTTCAAATTAGTTATATTTTCTTCTTTCGCAAAAAAAATTTCGTTGGAAGCGTTGTGGCATAGTTAAGCGTGCGAAGCCCGATACTTATATATCAGTATGAGCGAAAACTCAAATACTCAATAAAACTTAGTATAGTGCATAATGTATAATGTGAATATAGTGCACAATCTGATATGCACATTGTACACATTGCTCAATCATAATCATAAATACTGCATATTATCATTCTTTACTCAACAAGTTTCAATGTCAATAATTTTACTTCAACAGTGCAACAAAATGATGTTCCAAATAATTTCATAAATTTTGGAAATACTATTATTCTGTTCCAATAGTTAATATTTTTTTACTTATTATTACCAGACTGAGCCCAAGTTTAATTTTACATCAACAGATGGTATCAATCTCTTGGCTGTGAACTCAGTCTACAGTTGTAGTAATTTTTTTCTTTTATCTTAGATTTCTAGCCTCCATGGGCAAGTTGAAAAAATACACCACTTACAAATGGAAATCAATCTTCTAATCAAATTCTTTTCATCAAGAATTTAATGTAACTCCACAAGAACTTAATTGTTATAGGAGTTAGAATTGTTATCTAATGAAACGCCTCAATCTTAGTTAAGTTGCCACTCCGGTTTTTTACTTCCTAATACTTGAATTGCATGAAACAATTTGGCATGTTTCATTACAGTAACAGTTTCAAACTTCTGTGCAACTTTCACATTCTTCACATAATTTGCTTTCGTAGCACCATATCAGTTAATTGAAATACCATTTATGGTTTAATGTTGGCTTCAGCAGGAAGAAATAAAGGAATTCCAAATATATTCTCTCTTGACTCTTTAGTATTCAGAAAACAGGAAGGGTCCTTTCTGTTTTAGTTAATGGTAAGCAATATCTTATCTTTAATTTCATTTGATTTCTATATGTCAAACCAGAAGCTACAATATGTCCTCTCTCTGGTTGATATATGTTAGTTTTCTGTTTCACAGGAGAACAGAAACTTAGGTGCTGAAGCCATGTTTCTTCAGTATTTGTGGATTCTCTTTCTCTGCCTTCTCCCTGCGGTTTTATCTCGCGAAAATGTAACAATTATAGTTAGAGGGTCGGCTACGATAGCCGAGACCGACGACAACTTTATCTGTGCAACCATTGATTGGTGGCCTTCTGATAAATGTAACTATAATCAATGTCCATGGGGAAAGGCTTCTGCTCTCAATCTGGTGAGTAGACAATTTCATAGTATATACATGATAACCATGAGTGACCTCTCTATAAAGAGGAAGTAACATTTATGCTTTTGATGGACTGATCAGAACCTAAATCATCCATTCCTGGCTAAAGCTATCAAAGGTATGCTGTTTTGATCCTGGAAATGTATTGAGCTCTCTTAAAGAAGTGGCTTGAGTAGTGTAACTGCAATACATGGCTCCTTTTCTCATTCTCAGCATTTGGTTCTTTGCGGATAAGAGTTGGTGGTACTTTGCAAGACCAACTTGTGTATGGAATGCCCAATGTAGATGAACCATGCAACAATTTTTTCAGAAAGAAGGGTGGATTGTTTGGATTTTCTGTAGGGTGTTTGAGCATGGAAAGATGGGATGAGCTCAACCTTCTTTTCCAGAAGACTGGGTAAAACTCAGTTTAGAATATCTGTTATATTTATATAAATGTTTTCTTCCTCCATTTAAGTAGCTGATGGCAATGGTTAGGTATACCTGTAAATATTAGCTGGTGTTCTAGAATTCCAAGCAAAAACAATATCATCATTAAATTTCAAACAATATAAACAGAAGCCATTCTTTTGAAAGAGGTCTATTACTCAAATGATCATATCAAATTGTCGGCTAGCAGTTTCGGAACTGTTAATAGAGTTGAATCTACATTTGCTGATGCTTTGCTTCATAGGATAATATCACATGGAATCCAATTCTGTTAGCATTGTACATGTAGTTTCATGATTTGGTTTAAGTCTCGGAAATTGACATCTCTCGTCTCTTAAGTTTAATGCAAAGTCAACTGGAAACCTTGCTCTTGTACACAACAGAAAGAAGTGAACTTATAATTGTTCATGTGTTCTGATACTTCTTTGTGAAGATGACATATTGCATTATGCTGAAACTTGCACTCAGCTCTCAGAATTGTGATTGCAGTGCTGTTATCACATTTGGTTTGAATGCACTATACGGAAGACACCAATGGATAGGCAACTTGTGGTTAGGTGACTGGAATTCTAGTAATGCTCGCGATTTCATCGAATATACAGTTTCTAAAGGATACCCAGTTGATTCATGGGAATTTGGTAATGCATCACTAGACTCATTTGTACTACTTTGTAAGAAACACAGATATGCAAACCTTGAACACTCTGTCATCCATCAGGAAATGAATTGAGCGGGCGAGGAATCGGCGCGCGTGTTTCTGTGTCGCAATATGCAAAAGATCTAGTAGTCCTCAAGGCTGTCCTTAAGGATCTATACAAAGATTCACACGTGAATCCGCTGTTACTTGCCCCTGGAGGTTTTTATGAACAACGATGGTTTGGTAAGCTTCTTGAGAGTTCAGGTCCAGGCATTCTCGATGGCATAACTCATCATATATACAACTTGGGAGCAGGTCAGTTGCATACATTGTTTTTCAGAAGATTTCTGCAACTTTGATTCCGTAAAGTAACTCGAGTTATATGCTCTCATATTTGAATTAGTTACATCAAAGTGTATCATCAACATGTATAAACTTGTTTCAGCTAGAGATTACCAGCAGTAAATGTTCAGTGAGCTTCTTTTCTAATGTCACTGTGAGCCTTCTTCACAACATTTCATCTTCATTTTGCAGGCAAAGATATACATATTGCAGACAAGATCATGAGCCCACATTACTTGGACCAAATATCAAGTACATTCAGAAATCTGCAACTCACCATAAAGAGGCATGGACCATGGGCATCCGCTTGGGTCGGCGAGGCTGGCGGCGCATACAACAGCGGCAGCAAACTTGTGTCAAACAAATTTCTTAACAGTTTCTGGTAAATTGGCTGCTATAAAAGGTTGCTTCACAGATGAATCATAGTTAACGAGTGTAAAGTTTAACTTTGAGGATATTACAGGTACTTGGATCAGCTTGGCATGACAGCAAAGTACAACACCAAGATTTACTGCAGGCAGACTCTGATTGGTGCCAATTATGGCCTCCTCAATGGAGAAACTTTTGTCCCCAATCCAGATTATTACAGGCAAGAACAGTTTTTTTTTTTTTATCTTAGAACATGTTTCATATCATTAAATATGGTGCCAATTCTGTTTTTTTTCTCTTACCGAAGAAAAAGTTTACAGAAATCTCACTTGCTCTATGTTGATGATTGGAACAGTGCGCTATTATGGCATAAACTGATGGGTAAAGGCGTTCTTTCCATTAATATCAGTGGCTCTCCAATGTTACGTGCTTATGCCCATTGTACCAAGGGAAAGGTAATTTTTTTATCAACCATGACCTTACTATTAGCATCAAACAATGCATGCACTGTAGCGTTGCAGATCTCTCTCTCTCTCTCTCTCTCTCTCACACACACACACACACACTTAAATGCATTGCAAACTCATTGACACAGTTTCTGAAAGCCATATGAAAACCATGTATATCATCCTGCTGCAGGCGAGTGTCACACTCCTCTTGATTAACCTGAGCAAAAAGACTACTTTCAGCATGGTGGTGAGGAATGATCTAGATGTCGATCTTGCTGCGGGAAACGAAACCCGAACAGATGGCTCTTTCGTCCGCGGCTTTAAGAGACCAGTGTCACAAATGAGAGAAGAATATCATCTAACCGCACCGGGAGACAACCCTCTGAGCCAAGTTATGCTACTCAATGGGGTTCCTCTGCAGCTTACTGAATATGGAGATGTCCCAACTCTTGATCCCGTGTTTGTTCCAGTCGGCTCGCCTTTATCAATGGCTCCCATATCCATTGCTTTTGTGGTATTTCCGAACCTTGAGGCCAGAGCTTGTGATATGTAATTCTTGGTTCACACATGGTCTTCAACTTTTTGACAATTGTATATAAGCTTTTGTCCAGCACAAAATAAGTTAAGAAAAATAAAACAATAGATATAGTATTAAATCTGTTTCCACTGAAAATGATAACAAAGCAACAGTTGAATTGGCCCAGGGAAAATTGACTGATCAGTTTGTACAAATGTAACAATAAGAGGCTAAAAGAATTATCTATACATTTCAGAATATGATGAAACAATTGGCTAGTCCCCTATATTCATATGGGATTTTTCTTCAGGATATCCGACTAAAGGATTATTATACCCAAATATAAACTAATGAAAGAAGAACAAAGGGAAGTTCATGTATCTAGGATCTTTTGAGGATAAGCTTAGTCGTGATTCTTCGATAGATAGTTGTGCAGCATTCTGCCACTAAACCAAAAATAGGGCTCATTAAAACCAAAGTAGGGTGATATGCCCTCCAGGATAAACCAATTACTATGTTGCAGAATGGACAAAGTATAGTCCCCTGGTAATAAAACTTCTTACCATCAGATGAGCCAGGCAAGGGGAAATGACCATCCTTTCGGCTGCATTTACTAGTGTCCAACATTGAATATATGCATTGTTGCTCAATCTTGAGCTGATGAGGATTGGCCTCAAATATTTACGCCAAGCATCCTGATCTTTATTGTGGTTCAAAGATATGACAGCTCTTAACGAAGTCATTGGAGTAGTTTACATGTTTCGACCAAAATGGCTGGAGATGTTTATAACCTATCTCCAGCCACGGTTTGCAGGGCCCATTATAATGAATCACAGCAGCCTTCCTCACAGTATCAAGGTTTGTCTTTTCCTGGTAACCCAGACCTAGCATGTGCCAAGATGAATCTATAGGATGTACATAGCCTCTGAACGCGACGAGAGCTGGGGGTAAGGTTCCAAGCCTCCACAGGGTCAGATTTGACTTCAAATTCTGATAACAAATTAAGCAAAATGGTCATGCCATCTTATATTACAATTATATAAGTATATACTATCCGGACTTTTTGAACTACATGAATTCCAGTGATATAATGATATCGCATTAAAACACAATAATATATATTAGTTTCATTTTCTCTACTAAAACCTTCATCTACCAACCAAGTATGAGAATAAAAATTATTATACACACACGACAAATTCCTAGGACCAAACAACCACAAGAATGATGGCATGTAATAAGAATGAATTATTAGATAATCAGACTGTTGGAGAAAGATTGCTTTATAACTTGAAATGTAATAGAGGCTAAAGGTTCCATTAACAAGATGAACTACAAGTTAGGTTACCTCCTTCACCCAGTTATGGTATGTTTCTCTGATGGTTGTCTTCCTCCAGGCATTTAAATCAAAAATATTCATTCCATATGCCCATGCACACTCATCTGGATCCAAGTTTTTAGCAATGAGGGGATGGGAGAAGTTGAAATATGTCTTGAAGCGCTTAGACATTACCCATCCATCTTCACCTTTACAAGTTTCTACAGCTCCATTTACTTTCCCATAAAGATCAATTTCCCATAATTGCGATAAATCACGCTGAACAACAATGTCATCATCAAGAAACACAACCTTGTTGAGGTCCGGGAAAAGCTGTTAGATGCAAGAAGAGCACAATGTCACAATTTCTTGAGAAAAGAATGCAAGATAAAAATAATAACAGGTGTCTACAGGGCATTGTACAACATTTATGATTTACTTATTTTTGTCTCATAAATGAATTTGTTGCATTTATTAAATGAAAAAGAACAAGTAGGATGGTGCTAAAAGTATCTCAGAAAGTTTTTCATTCTATTGATCAACATATCAAGATCTGCAGGCTGTGTCAATTAGAAATGCTCTTTTCAGTTCTCTCTCCGAGTGAAATGTTCTGTTCAGTTTCTCAGCATCTATCATTTCCTCTTGGTTTATCCAGCTGCAGACTACTTTTTTGCTAAGAAAGTTTTATTTTTATTCATCTAGCAACAATTGATTGATTCTTCTTGTTCCCTCGTTCCTACTTCAAACATATTAATACTTATCACTTAATGCAGTTTTGATCACAATAGTTGATAAAAATAATGATCGCTAAATAAGTTGTCAAGCAGGAGTTCATTTAAATTACCTCAGGTAAGTACACCCGGAGATGGTTAAGAAGAGAAATGTACTTAGGACTTCTGGCCTGAAGTTTTGAAGCAAAAACCCTGGGATTGTCGCTGATGTTAGAACTAGAAATATGATTCCCATGATAGTGATTTATGACACCTTGATGATTTTCAATGGCTTCAAGAACAGGTACATTTTCTCTTGTCAACCAGTCAAATTGGTGGACACTTTTAACCTCAATGAGAGCAGGGGAGAGAGGATTCAAAGCAAACCAGGAGTGCATACCAGGATAAGTCTTCTTGTCAGTAATGACATGAAAGACAATCTTTTCAGGCTTTAACGAAGATTTCACAAGTGAAGTTACCACAACTGAGGCTGCTAGGATATTGTCAGAGGCTACAACATAATGATGGTAAGAATTATCTGACAGCAATGGTAACAACTCAGGAGGTGGCAACTGTTTTCGTGCATGAGCATTGGATGAATACTCATCAGTCAACCGCAAAGAGAGACAATGGATGCCTTTAGGAATAGCAGTTGAGGCAAAATGTTTGTGTAGTTGCTCTGCCAACTTTGACTTCTTTACTTCCTTAATCATATTTTCCATCTGCATGTAACAGAGTATCTCTTCAAAACAGATACAGTATCATGGAACAAGTTGCAAATATATAGTTTACAAAAATAGCGGGGGGATACAAACCTAATTATAAAGTAGATGAGTTATGTCAAATCCTTGATGTGAAGTTTCAATATATGTGGTAAATAATTATATTAGTCCGAAACATATTAACGACAAAGCTTTTGCTAAATTTAGACAGAAAAAACATCAAGTTAAACAAACCTGATAGAAAAAGTACCAAGAAATGAATAATTTTACTAGAATAGCAAATTTGTTTTTCTGAGAAGTGACCAGCTGAACAATCACTAGAAACGGCAACGATAAGGTTTTGGGCCTTTATGTAATAGAATATTCTAGTAACTCTAAAATAGGAAAGTCAGTTCAGTGTTAATGGCAATCAAGAGGATACTAGAGTAACTTAAGTTTCCTACTACATTCATTTCTTTTTTGCAGCAAAGAGCTATCAGAATTAAGGTAAAATAAAATGTATTTCGCATACCGTAGCCTTCAGCATTACAGCAAATGTCTTGGCATCATACTCATTATCTTTTATTTCAGAAAGAAACTCAGCAAAGGATTCCGGAAGCTTCTGGTCTATCACAATGCTCTCTGAGTGTACTTCACTAAGCACCTTGTACAAGTCTCTCACAAGTCCTTGCTGTAGCACATAATAAGTTGATTCAAAATGGTAATTGCATAATAAAAGATGTCAATTGCTGTCATAAATAAAGTGAATTGAACTGAAAGTCATACCGTAGAATAATCACTACTCCTCCCAAGGAGCCTCGGCCCTAGCCGCCTTCCTATGCAATCTATTAATAGCAGAAATAAATCAAATTGCTGAACTATGCAACTACCAAAAGCAGCATACTTTGTAAAACAAAGTTCAGGAAATTGATAATAAGATATGCAACTGTTCATGGATTACAATCTTCAATGAAGGGCAAATAGGCGTTTTCCAAATCAAGATATACAACATTTATCATCAGTTCATATCTCATATCCAGTTTCTTTATTACTCTGAATCACGAAAGGATCATTTTTTTTTCTTCCTTGGATCCATCCGCAGTATTCACCACACGGAAAGGACACATTTTGACACCATATGCGGCGATATTATCAATCCAAGATCGACTTTGGCTACCGATTCGAGATGAGAGAGAGAGAGAGAGAGAGAGAGAGAG
>LTAE01003975.1:0-34556 GCA_001647135.1 Pontederia paniculata | reverse complement strand
CCCTCCCCCCCCTCTTGGTGCCATCTAGATCCTACATTGCTTTGCACTATCAAGGTCATAATATTGACGTTGCAGCTTGTGACATTGGACCGGTTGCATCTCTGATTACATCACGACCCGTAACAAGTTGTAACGGCCCATAAATCGTATGCAGGTCAAGCTTTCCGAGGCGATTTCATCTACTTATGGCCTGTGATGTATCATCACGGCTCGTAACATCTTCGTTGTAGCTGGTGACCGCCTCGGTAAAAGTCGTGATATGCATTACGCCTCGTGAATGGTACGTAACGGCCCGTAACATGATGTAACGGCCCATAACGACGGGGTTGAACTTGCGATGCCCGCTGGATAGATCGTGATGGCTTCTTAGCGACCCATGATGGCTGAATTTATCCTTTTATGCCTTCACCAAGGCCCGTAATGGCGTATCACGGCCCGTGATGCATCAATGTAATCTTCTCTAGTGTTCTCGTCAATTCTAGCCATTTAGCCTCTTTTGAGATGATTTCATGCAAAATAAACACCAACAAGAGTAAATCCATGACTCGAAACAATATAAACAAAAATAAAACTAAATGGATGCATGCAAACGTGAAAATGATTCAAAATCATGCACCATGCACGTCCTAAAACATGTTAAAATAAGCATGCATCATCTAGACTTTAATGGTTCCTTGGGTTTGTTTGTGACAGTTGTGCTGACGACTCCAGTGGATCCATAGTTGGTTGTATCGCCGGAGTTGTATTGACAGAACTGTTGGTGTCTGAATTGGAGGCAATGATGTTGTAGTACTAGGAGAATCCAAAGGCGAGCTCCTCCTTCTAACTTCCTATCTTCTATTGTATATTCACTTGTCTCCTTGACACGCCATTCAGTAGCCCATATCCTCTTGAGAAATTTTCTTTTAGGCCACCATCTTCGTTTGTCTGAATAATGGTATGGACATATGATGACTGTTGAGTCATCCTCGATGTTCTTCTCAGAATTAGATTTTGAGAAATCAGTTGTGCAACCTGATTCTCTAATGCATGTAGCCTTGCTTCTAGATCATCAAATTGGAGTTGACTCTCGAGTTTTTGGATAACTTCATCATTCTTAGTTTTCTTTTTCATTTCTTTGAGCTCTGACTCCGGATTTTTGGATGAGTTGGTCTTGCAATGTAAGTCTTCTTTAAATTATTGCAATAAACTAACCAACCATCTCTTCCAGATTGCCCTCAAGTGTTGTTGCTATTTCGACGTCACTTGGATTTTTGTTTTTCTATCTTAAATTCGACATATGTCTCTCCAAATTGGTGATTTGGTCTTGCTTTATGGAGAGTTTCTTCAATATAGATTTCATCATGTTTGTTATGAGAACAAGTGGGTCCATGTGGTGAATTTCTTCTTCATTCTGCTGAGGCTTCATAGATTTTGCCTCTTTTTGAATTTCATTTTGATTTACAGCTTCTTTATTTTCCTCAATTTGTTGAGTGGTATTTGCTTTCTTCGCCATTGAGAGTATATGATATGTGCTTGAAGACCGAGTTGTGTACCTAAAATATTTCTCGAACAACTTACACAACACTAGAAGAAAAGTGAAGGTAATAAAAAATAAAATCTCAAAGTAGCTTGAAATCAGAATGGCAGTTAAAGATAATTTCTCGGCAATGACGCAAAAAACTTGATGTGAAAAATACGAACACAGGCAAATCGATGCTAGCAAGTGCACTAGTCGTTATTGTAATAGTGTAAGAGTAGAGTTGTCGATTCCACGAGAAATTATATAACTATCTAATCAGATTTCAGGACTAATAGAAGATAGCATTGATTTTAGGATAATGTTTCAAAAAATTAATAACATATAAATATGACTAATAATAATAATATAGGGATGATGACTAGGGTCCAGACAATACTAAATTCAAGATGAATACACAAAACCTTATACAGGAAATGTATCTAAGATGAAAATCAATTATTGAATCTTCAGATGTTAGACAAACCTAAGTTATGAATTTCCTAACTTGTAACTCAACTATCTTGTATTAAGCAATACAGAAGATACCCTTTAACGGATCTACCCTCATGAAGATAATACAAGAGGCAGTAAGTTGTTTTCCTAGACTATTAAACTACCCTTAATGAGTTGACCTAATAGACCACAAACAATAATACCCTTAACTGGTCAGAATCGCAGGACATGAATTGCAAAGATATTTACCACACTACACAGTTAATGATCAATTGTTCAAACTCAAAATTCAGGCAAACATGTCCATGAAGAAACAATTCAACTAAAAGTCTCGAAAGCTATATAAGTTTTGCAGTAGCAATAATATCAAAGAATACAAACTAAAATAAAAAAAAAATCATAATAGATTGTCTTGATTACAGAAAAGAATTCATCCCAACAAAGTATGGAACAAGATATTACTTATTTGGATGTCGAGAAGATGTTGAACAACTCCTTAATGGATGTATGATCCGACTCTTTCTCAGCAGTCCTCCGAAATAGCCTTTGTTCTCTAGCGTTCTTGCTCTGGTTGACAGCTCTAGTTCTCTAGTCTTCTTTCTTCTATCCTTTTCTCATCCCCACCATCCTTCGCCTTCTCTCAGGTTCCAGACCAGATCCTTTTATACTCTAGGGTTTTCTACGGTTGGATGATGTTGCATATGAACCATTGGATCAATTATGCCTTTCGATCAATGGTGATGATGAAAGTCCAATAAAACTTATCCAAATCTTTAGAAATATGATAGAATTCAATATTTAAAGTCTTCAATCAAATCCCAAACTTTCTGACTGTCAAATCATCTTGAAATCTCGACCAATTAAATTTGCGTAACTTTTATCACAGCTTGTGACAAGATGTCACGGCCCGTGATTATAGGTGCTTTGGAAGTTCCTTAAGTTGTCATGGCCCGTGGTTATAAGTCATGGCCCGTTACTCGGGCACTGAATAGGTTGCATCTTGAACTCTTCGTATCTTACGGCTCGTAAGTGTTTATCACGGCTCGTAACGAATCTGGACTTGTAAATGTAGCACTTCGACGAAGGTCATGATATGCTCGTTGGGTCGTAAGCTTCAGCATAACGGCCCGTAATACTTCATTACAGCCCGTAATTCTTGAGTTGGGGGTGCAGTGCTTTCAGTGCAGGTCATGATGCGATCTTAACGGCTCATTATGGACTTTGTTACGGCTAGTACTCCTTCATCACGGCATGTAACAAGTTGTCACGGCCCCTGATGACTTCCGAGAGTTGGTTTCTTCTTCGTGAGCACGTCCTTTTACGATATTCAGATGATTTCGATCCTTCTTCTGCCTTTTCATGTGATTTCCTACAAAAAAATATCAAACAAGAGTAGATTTTGGACTTGAAAAAATATAAACAAATAAAGATAGAAATAGATGCATGCTATGTGAAAATGACTTTAAATTATACCCAATGCAAGCCCTAAAATATATTATAAAATGCATACATCATTAACTTTGACTTAATTTTTGACCCTTTTTATGGTCAACATTTTGTACACATATACAAAAAATAAAATTAAATATAAATTTCTATCTTTTGCGAAAGTCTTGAATGAAAATATAGATTAGAGTAAAATAATCCAAAATAAACTAAACTGAATATCATAATATCCAAAAAAACTAACTATTACATCATTGATTATTAAAATCTAATTAGACTCAATCCATGCAATGTGTAATATCTATTGTCGTTATGAACATTCTCAACATTCATGCCACTAAAATCAATATATAATCCTATATACCTATAGGCTCCAGATGCAGGGAAAGGAGACCTCTCGTGAGTTAATGCCTAATATGTAAGGCAAGATAGAGTAAATAAAATAAAAAGGATAAATCATGCTGAAAAATAATTTATAAAGTATCATTTTCATACGAAGACACATAATAAATCATAGAACATGGATAGACATACACAATCATTAATCTCATTGGATTTCTTCTAGTAGATTATTCTTTTGTGTACGTTTTTTACTTAATAATATTTATTATGTATTTTCTTTTCTTTGTTTTCATTCATTCTTCTTTTCATCATCTTTCTTCTTTCTTTCTTTTCTTTTATTTTTTTCTTAAAAGTTCTTTTAACTTCTTTCACCCTTGATCTTTTATCTCGTGAAAAGTTTCTCATCTTTTAAGGGAATATTATAACACTTTCATGTATCTTCGTCAATATCTGTACACACCACGACGATCCTCTTTTTACGGAGCAATTTTTTTTTGGTAGGATTCTTAGATTCACACCCCTTGTTCTTACCTTTAAATTTCGTTCTTTTTTTTTGGTAGAATTCTTAGATGCAAAGAATCTGCATGTACATATAAATGAAGTTGATCAGTGAGATTCAAATCTGTTAACTTTGGATTTTCTTTTTCTTTCAGCTGGAGAATTTATTACAGCATGTATTTTGTTTACCAGAGCTCTCTAATTTTAATGTCATGATGAATCTTTTTCATCCCTTTCTCTTGCAAATACATGATTTCATGTGCATATTCAGAGCATTTTTATTTTCCAATTTTTTTTTCATGAATTGGACTATGGGGCTCATAATCTCATATTATCCATGATTTGTAGTGGAATTTTTAAGAAAAATCTGCTGGGATAACACAGACATTACAATCTGCAATTGGAGATCTATGATACATACTTATTTTAGTTATAATATACGCCCCATGGACTAGACAATAAAAGGATCTAAGGAGAAGAGGGGATTTTTATTCGTCAATATTAATATTTTACATCCATATTGTTCCCTTGATTATCACGAGCAAGGCCCATAATATCATGAAATAGAATAAGATCCTCAAAACTTGTAATTCAAACGTAAACGAAGATCACAAAGAGGACGTGCGCAGTGTCTTCCATCTTTATTTAGATGATGCCTATCAGAGAACCCCCTCAAAACTGAAGCATGCTGAACAATTCTCAATATGGTGAAATGAAGCGGTCATACATCTGCGAGAGATGATGCTTCTTCAGCCGCCTCCTCCTCGTGTTACTTGCCCTGTACAAGGATGTTCAAGTTCGTAATAAACATCAGAATGAATCAATAGCAAGTGATCTAAAACTCAGATAATAGCTTTTGGAAAGATGAAGTAATCAAGTTTGCAATGACGTTTGTAAAATGTATAGTAGAAATTTAGTCAAACACACCAGTACTGATTGTGAAATATGACATGGTCTGTGGGGACTTGTTTTCCATCATCATTTCTGTTCCAGTGATAAAAAGCATGAGTTCTGTTCTTCAGTTCAAGTGTAGAATGACCATAGCTGGCCTCTCTGAATGCTGAATAGTCTGGCTGTGGTTCAGGAAACCTGCCCAACAAGGAAAAAAAAGTAGATGAGGTTGAAGGGTTGCACTTTCTGCTCGAAATCACAAGGTGCTGAATTGCTGGATGGAAACATAGACTATAAGCAGCTGACTGAATGCCTACATAAGAATATGTTACCACTTACTTCATAGCTAGTCCTTCCTGATTTCCTCCGTCGCCAACAGTTATGTAAACAGGAGCTGATTTATCCGGCACAGGATAACGGCTACCAGAAGTTATGTTGTAGTTTATATTGGAAACACGATACTGAAAAAAATAAAGATATATATTAGACAGCTGTAGAGAAGACATGCACCTCCAACTCAATTAGTGTATAATATAGGGGTGCAACATAACTTCATGAAGTGGCGAAGAAATGGTGCAGACATAGAATATAGAAGGAAAAAAAATCATAATATCCTTATATGTATTTTGACGTTTGTGTAATAGCTACTTTTATTTGACAGCAACAAAACATCATCAGAAATTACCGATCTCTCGTAGGCATGCACATGGCCTGCAAAGACTATATCAACTTTGTACTCTACGAACCACTTTTCAAATGCAGCTCGCATACTCTCGCCCTCCATGTAGTGTGCTTCATTGCTGTTGTACATTGGGGCATGCATGAGAACAATAAGCCAAGGTGTCTTTTCCCTGTCAACTTGAGTCAGTTCCTTCCGAAGCCATAACCATTGGGGTGTATATTTAACTATTTAAAGAAAAAGATAGATATCAATTCTACTGGCATATGATCAATAACGAAAATAACAGGTACTTAAACAACTGTGATCTAAGCTAGAACAATGATAACGAATGAGAACTTAAACCTTTGACTCTGCATATATAAGTGGGAGTAACAAAAATGCAGAACATTTATGATGAAACAGCAGACAAGTATGGCACATCTTCACATAAAGCATTACACATGCTCCAGCTCTAGATTCTAGGGATACATTTAAGTGAATCTACAAAGCCATAACAACCAGAAAAAAATGGAAACAATTAGAGAAACGCAAATGTAGCTACAGTATTGTTGTTAGTTTGACCTTTCTATGTTACATAACATAGAGCACAACCAATGATGCAAGCTATGGCAGCAATCATTTCAGAAGATAATCATTTGTCAGCTCTATAACACCTCCAAATATATGAACATGCCAGATCCAGTATTTGTTGTTAGTTTGAGCTTTGCCTATTACAATCTCTTGTATATAAGTACCGGCAATGCACAAAATGTTGTTTTAGAGTGACCAAACAAATTATTGAATCTGTGACAATGGAAAATAGTAAAAGACAAGAAACTACATTACCAAATGGAGAATAACTGGAGAGCACAATGATATGAGCAGAAGCACGTCTGACTGCATACCAAAGAGGGGAACTGCTTTTGGAAGCCATATAAGGAGTTGTATATCTATGTAGATAAGCTTTGAAAGTAGAAAGTTCCCCCTGAAAGTATAAAATGACAAGATCAATATCACGGATTGTTACAGTTATACAGGTGAAGAAAGGAAATCTTATGAAGAATGAGCCATAAAATGATTCAAAGTTGATATATCACAAAAACATGCATTGTCAGAAGAAATAAATATATTTTGTAACAGCATCAGGCCTAAAATGTACTAACTCTTATAGATCAGCCTTTCATAATTAAAATTACAGTTCTTCAAAAGTCTTAAAGTATGAAAAGAACTTAAATAAATCTTCACAAATTCTTCATGCTGATAACACTTACCAGTTCAGTTCTATATTCTATTTCATGATTTCCAACTGTCCATATCCATGGCTGATAAGCAACACTCCGTTCAACAAAACGGGCCCATGAATCCCAGCGATGGCCATCATTATCTTTATATCTATCAGCATAAGAAAGATCTCCAACAAACAAGACGGCCTGTCCTCCAGTCTGCATGTAATGCTCCAGAGTAGAGAGGGAATTAAAAGTTTGCCCCAAATCACCTGATAAGAAAAATAAAAGAACATTAGGATACATGTTGCCCTAAAAAACTTAAAAGACTTAAAATCTAAGACGCATGATGTTAAAACAAGACACGTGCTAATCTACACAGTTCCTTGAACAATGTTTTCCTTCTTGTACATGACATATTCTAAAAGTCATTTCAAAGTAATTTGTTAGTTTACACCCCTAAAAGAACTTGTTATTTTACATGATAATTCATGCATCTGATCCAACAAATTTTTTTTTGGAAGGATTGCAAATTAAAATGATAGCAATATCAGATGATCTTACCATATCATGATATATAAACTTATAATTGTATATATGATGATATGAAACAGAAATAAAATGATAGCAATAACAGATGACCTTACCATATCCTGATATACAGATTTCACCATTGAACAACACACTCCCCGATTTTCAACCGGAACTAAAAAAAATTGTAACCTATGCCGCAAAATAGGTTTAAACACAAAAAAGGAACTGGATTCTCATTTAGCAATGTAATTCCCAGGAAACTTGGGATAAAGTTCGAAAAAACTGAAAAATAAGTAGCAGGAAACAAGCACCCACCTATAATACCAAACTTGTAAGATGCATCTGGATCAATTTCAGGAGGTGTTTGGAACCAAAACTCTCGAACTGCGTCACCCATTCCAATCTTGTAATAGTATTTTGTGTCGTACTAGAAATAAAAGTCACACAATTGTCAACATCAAACTGCAGTATTGATATCTATTCTTGTGTTTATTCACACTTCTAATATGTAAAATATATACATAGTATTTACAACAGGAACTAACAAGAAGTAAAACATAAACAAATGGAAATTCTTGTACATCTGGATGAAATATTCTTAAAAGTTTTCGAAAGCCTTTATCAAAATTGACCTATTCTAAAAGCTCTGTAGTCTATGATAAGCCATCAATACAGAGGCTGATATTACCTCAAGTCCATCAACAAGGCAGTGATGTATGTATCCAGAATTATAGTTATAGTAAGTATAGTTTGTGGTTTGCCCTTGAGCTTTGTGATCATATTCGTCCTTCGTGGTACCATATAGGACCTCATTAGTCCCAGGTTCAGAAGGTGTAACCCATGAGATTATGACAGCTTTTCCATCGTAGTCACCTTGAGTAATATGGACCTGACATGAAGATCAGCCATCAGGGTACTTCTTATAAATAGTCAAACTCGGGAAAATGAGAGGGCATTTGCAATAAGAATACAGAGTAAGAGAATATAAAAGAATAAGATGCTCTTCTGAGGAAATTCAATGCATTTAGAGAAAATAAAAAATAAAATACCCATCGTTTGCCTTCAAAAAGAAAAGACCCCCTCATTCATGAATATCCAATAGATTGTCAATAGGCAATAACATTCCAAGCTAAACCTGATGTCTTACAAACTGATATTTATAGATCTCTAAACCAAAAATTTGACAAAGCCTCATGAATATCAATATTCTGAATTTAAATCTTTCAAGATCATAAGGACTAGTTTATTACCTGTTGTGGGGCATTGTATCCCTTGGGAACATCAAAAACTTCATTATCAAGAGGCATGTCAGTTGCTGGCCACTCGGAACGAATAAAAGAACTAGTCCTTCCAGAAAAGACACCATCTATGGCACATAGAAGAAGCAGAGGTGCAAAGTGCATCATCAAGTTCCAGAGCCCCATAGCTCAGTTGCAGGTCTATAAGAAACAACCTTGAATAAAGTTTGCTTCCTGCAATAGCAGCAAATCATTAAGAAACAAGCTACAATTCTCATACAGTCCAATCAACTAATACAACCACAATTAGACATTTAAACTACCGGAAATAAATAGAACAAAAAAGAACATAAATTACGACAATTAACTTAGTTTACCATAAATAATTAACTATCACAATTGCAGTGAAAATCTTTCTGCACCCATTTTACATATTCATCAAACATTTGTTGTGCATCCATCAATTCATCAAGTGTTGGTAAGTACTTTCATCAATCTCAAGGATGGTGTGCCATCGCGTTTCACTTAATTCTCAAGGAAAAGCATTTTCTTCCACAAGTCTGCACTCCGGAGGCACTTTAGGTAAGTCTAAATCCAAATCAACTTTGATATTCTTGCTCTTGGGGATCACAAACACCTGCATACTGATACTATCATCGCGGCAGTATGGGATCGACCCCTAGCATATTGTTGTCTCGCCAATGAGATCTCTATGTTCAGAGAACATGCCTCGGACCGGAGTTTAATTTTTTTGCTAAAAATACTGTCAATCTAATTGAATGTTTGAGTAGGAATCATCACAATTAGAAACAATAAAAGGAATCCGAGACCAGAACCTCATCATCACATATGCAACTTTAGAGCTACCGATTCGAGGAACGCTAAGCTGCGAACGCCAAGACAAAGGAACCCTAATTTAACATCTCCAGTCCTCCACGTAAAAGGAAAGAGAAAAAAGAAAGAGAAGAATCCAGAACGAAAAACGGAGCTCAATTTATCATTCCACAACAATCGAAACGAGAGGACGGATCGCATTACCTCTGCAAGATCCCGACTTGATCCCCGGTATAGACCACCGCGACGGCTACGGCGACGGCGACGCCGGCGGCGGAGAGGCCGAGGCGGGAGATCGAAGCCACACAAGCTCGACCTCTGCAAGTGCAGGCAGCTTCCCGTGTCCCGTGGGCGGTTTCAAATCTCTTTAAACTCTATCCAAATTGCGGTCGTGGTGGCTGGATCCTGCAGGGGGTAAAATTGTCAAAGTACCTAGAAATTTGTCCACTTCCTGGTGCTCAAATCTCGTTTATGCACCTAACCATTTCCTTATTTTACGACTACGACTTCACGTGGCGTTCGATACTGCAGTTGGATTCGAGGGGTATCTTGGGGATTTCATTCGCTTCATTCATTGGTTCGTACATATTGTTAAAAAAATCTAGGCGGATTAATGGTCGAATTTGCCCTCTATATTTGCGAGGTGGTGTTAGAATGTCGGGTATATAAAGCGATGGGCCTTTTCGCGATGTCATGTTGGGTTGTGTTGCGTTCACTGAGAAGTGAGAATGTCGGGTGGAAGTTTGGCGTCATGTATTCAAGTAATTTTCAAGTTTGATATCATATTTTAAATTGATACCTTAACTTTAAAATTAATCTTCTTTACATATTATAATATATTTTTTATATAACAATTACATTATGTATTTTAATTAATTATTTATTAAGGTCATAATTAAATTAGCAAAAATATAAATTAATATCTTCAACTTAAAGGGATTATATACATGAAAAAAGTAATAAATAGTTGTCAAAAATAAAATTTATATATAAATATTTTTTAAGTTAGAATGAATTTTCTGCGTGTAGTTGATGTGGCTATCAAAAATAAATTATTTGTGAAAAATGATATGGCTGACACATCATCAAAAAATAATTATAATATGTAAATGAGATCAATTATGAAAAAAATATATAGCTGAAGGAACTATTAATTACAATATAAAGTTTTATAAATATAATATATTTTAATTAATAATTTATTAATGAATGTTTGCAAAACTTTATATTGTAACTACTATAATTTTTTCATAATTGATTTCATTTATATATTATAATTATTTTTTGGTGATGCGGCAACCACATCATTTCTTTTCACAAATAGTTTATTTTTTTTATAGTCACATCAACCACACACAAGAAAATCACTTTCACTTAAAAAAATATTTATATAAAAAGTTTCAATAATTATTTATTATTATTTTTTTATGTTTGTAATCTTTTTAAATTGGAGATATTAATTTATGTTTTCGTCGATTTGGTAGTGACCTTACTAAACTATTAATTAAAACACATGATGTGATTGTCACATCGATAAAATTATATTATAATATGTAGAGGGGACCAATTTTAAAATAATTATATAATTTGAGTACCAATCAGTTATAAAATAAAATTAAGGTACCAATTTAAGATCTTATGCAAAGATGGAGTACCAAATTTAAAAATTACTCTCATGTATTATAACTATCACAATAATTTTTGTATTGCACCAAATCCAACATGACTCAATAAGGTAGATAAAATAAAAGAAATATAAATCATGATGGAAAATATTTTTTATAGTATCTTGAAAATATTTTCATATAAAGACACATAATAAATCATAGAAAGTGGATAGACAAATATAATCATCAATTTCATTGGTTTGCTTTTCTTCTAACAAATTATTCGTTTGTGTCTTTTTATATTTGTTTATTTTCGTTTCTTTGCTTTTATCTTTGTCTTTCTTTTTTTTCTATTCATTCTTCTTTTCTTTATCTTTCTTTTTTCTTTCTTTCTTCAAATTATCTTTTAACTTATTTCATCTTTAATTTTTTTTATCTTGTGAAGAGTTCTTCATCTCTTAAGAAAATTAATGATATTTTCATGTATATTCGTCAATGGCGGTACACATCACGACAACTCTCATTTTGCAGGGCAGAATTTTCTTTTGGTGGAATTCTTGAATTCACACTCAGTGTCCCTACCTTTAGCTTTCGTTATTTTCTCCCTTTAACAATTAGTGCACATGAAAACTCGTATATTTAGTCTTTTATTTTGCTTCTTTTTAATATTTCTTATCTTTCCTTTAATCTTTTATTAAACTTCCATAAAACAGTCATAATATATCATCGACACCATATAACATACAACTTCACATCCAAAAAATGGCATGTGTCAATGTGTGACGTGATCCTTTTTCGTCATTCGTCGACTGTTTTCCAGTCGGCTTATCGCAACATGGTCTGTGTCAAAGTGCGACATGACCCATGCCCATTGTACTCGGTTCATCATCTTTTCTTGTTCACATGCAGTTTGTTTCTGATTACAACACGGTCCACATGGTTGGGTGGTGTTAGAATGTTGGGTAGGCCTGTAAAGCGATGAGTCTTTTGGTGATGTGGTGCTACGTTTGTCAGTTGGATGAGAAAGAGTGAGAACTCGGGTGGCACTTTGGCGTCATGTAATGATCCCAACAATTTTAATTTTGCTTAATATACACTATTAATCATTTATAATAATATGTTTTTTAGGTTTAAAAATAATCATAAAAATGTGTAATCTCGAAAAAATAACCACACACACACACACAAATCCTACTTTTCATTCTTTTAGTTTTCAAGAATATTACTAATTTTTTTATGCACTCTAAAGAATTTAATTTGGAAATAGTATAGAATTTCTCATTTGAAACTTCATTTATTTTTAATGCATATATTTTTAATGATAACATGCCTTAAACAAATCTACTAATGTATTTGATTCTTTCAAACTAACAAATCAGTTTCCATTTAAACTTTGATATAAAAAGTCTACTAATTAATGTTCAAGTATATATATTTTTTACACATTTTATTTTTTTCATCATAGATTCTTATATTTTATCATAAATTCACTTCTTCCCTCATGGTTTGCCTCTATCACATTTTATCTTATTAGTTACTCATAATTACTTGTTGGATGAAAATTACTTATTTGCATGTCATGTTTTCTCTTATCAGTTAGTCATAACTACTTGATGGATGAAATTACTTATTTGCCCTTATCAAATTTTCTGTTATCGGTTAGTCATAACAAAGCTATTAGATATGCATATTTCAATAGGTTCTCATGTTGTAGATTTTAGATTAATTAACTTAACCTATACTTGCTTCTAATTGTGGTAACAAGAGTAACCGGCAGTCCCCTGCCAATTATTATGATTGCTTCAAAATTCCATCTTTAGCTCACACATTTTGTGCCCTCAAAAGTTGATCCAAATACTTATTCAGATAGTTTTTGGAGATGTTACTCATGCTTAACTTTGACTCAATTTTTGACTCTTTTTATGGTCAATAATTTGTACATATATACGAATTAAACATAAATTTCTACCTTTTGTGGATGTCTTGAATGAAAATATAGATTAGAGTAAAACAATTCAAAATAAACTAAACTCGATATCATAATATCCAAAAAAACTAACTATTATATCATTGATTATTAAAATCTAACTAGACTTAGTTCATGCCATGTGCAATATTTGTTGTCGTTATGAACATTCTCAACATCCATGCCACTAGAATCAACATATAATCATGTATACTTATGAGCCCCAAATGCAGGGAAAGGAGATCTCTCGTGAGCTAATGCCTAATATGCAAGACGCAATAGGGTAAATAAAATAAAAAGGTAAATCATGTTGGAAAATAATTTTTATAGTATCATTTTCATACAAAGACACATAATAAATCATAGAACATGGATAAACATATACAATCATCAATCTCGTTGGATTTCTTCTAGTAGATTATTCTTTTGTATCATTTTTTTTACTTAGAATAGCATTTGTTATTTATTTATTTTCTTTGTTTTCATTCATTCTTTTTTTCTTTATCTTTCTTCTTTCTTTCTTAGAAGTTATCTTTTAACTTCTTTCATCATTGATCTTTTATCTTGTGAAGGGTTCCTCATCTCTTAAGATGTCGATTGGATCGGAGAACTTAAGTTCTATGAAGTTTCAAGAACTTGTCAATTTGATAGATTGATTATATGGGTGTTTGGATGAATTAAAAAATAATGATGAAAACTAAAAAATTGATTTGATAGATTAATTCTAATGTATGTTTGAATAAAATGTAGGAACCGGTAAGAACCAATATTTTTTAATAAAGATAATAAGTTTAATTGAATAAAAAATTATTATTATTAAATTATTTTTATGTAATATATTTAGGATAATATAGTAAAATAATTTTCTAAATAATTATAATAAATTATATAAATTAAATATTATGTTGATATAATAAAATAATTAGTTAAATTTAAATTATAATTTAAGAAAAATAATGAAAATAGTGAAAAGTTAAATAAGTAAAATAATTTAGAGAAAATAATAACAAATAGTAAAAATAGCTTATTAAATTTAAAAATAATAGTATTTTTTATAATATTTAATCATTAATAAATAAAAATAGATGGAGTACAATTTTTTGGTGGTGGAGTTCTTAGATTTGCGCCCCTTGTCCTTATATTTAACTTTCGTTTTTTTATCCTTTTGACAATAAGTATACATGGAGACTCATATCTTTCATCTTTTATCTTGCTTCTTTTTAGTCTTACTTATCTTTCCTTTAACCTTTTATTAAACTTTTATAAAACAATAAAAATCATAGTATATCATTGACAACAAATCACATACAACTTCACATCCCGAAAATGACCCATGTCAAGATGTGATGCAGTCTGTTTCTATCATGCATCAATCATTTTAAAGTCGACTTATTGGAACATGATCTGTGTCAAGTTACAACACATCATGTCTCAATCATACTTGGTTCATCATCCTTTCCTTGTTCACACGCATTCCATTTCTAATTACAACAAAATCTGCGTTGTTGGGGCGTGTTCTCCTCCTTCAATTGATTGACGTAGTCTGATTCAACGACGCAAACTTCATTCACTACTATCTTCGATCAAGATGTGGTCCATATCGGATTTGGACATGACTCGTTACCAATCACTGCCTCAACTATTTTTAGAGTTTCCTATTCCCGAATGTGATTTAGTTTAGATGATGGGTCATCGTTGTTCTGGGTTTAACACAACCCAGTTCAGTAGAACACAATCTGATTTAGGGTTTTCTCATACCCATCGTCAGAACACAGTATGTGTCCATGGAGGACTCAACCCTGAGACACGGTCCATGTCAAGGGCGACAAAACACGCATGTCGACCCCAAGGTTTCCTTTAGACAGGTCGGACAAGGGCCATGTCTCCCGGAGCGGTGGTTTTTCGTTGGGACATGGTCTGTGTCAAGGGCGACACACCCTGCGTGTACAGGTCGACACGACCCGTACTCGAGGGGCACAACTCGTGTCCGACAATATATTCATCCACCTTTATTATTTTAATAATATCTCTGATTGCTGAAATGTCATGAAAACTTTATACAAAAAACTTGATTTTGGTGGAGATACTCCTACCTCATAAAATCTATGTTTCACAATCTTAAAAATTATTGAAAACTTTATATAATATAGGAAGAAACATTATTCTTCTAATCTCATGAATAACCCATTAAAAACGACTAGAGAAATAGGCCTAAATCTCTCTACCAACCCTAAGAGTCCCCTTACATACTTTTCTAACGTTCTTACAATTCTCTTCACGTTCTTCTACAGTGTTAGGCCTCCTTGCATTCTTCATCTGCATTATCCGCCTTTGTTGCTTCTCCTACACGTGTTTCCCTAGTATGAGGTCAAACAAAAAAGAGAGCAAAAGACAAACTCTAGTTGTCTTATCCTAAGGCCTTGAGGGAAGTAGAGGGGAGAAAGGAGAAGAGAAGAGAGGAGATGAGGCTCTTTGACGGATAGGAAAAAAATTATGGGGTTTGGTGGCTTCTTCCTCACCATCTATATATATTGGGTTTGGATTAGTGTAATACTAAATCAAATTCTAAATCTCCAAATCAGTTTAAATTTTAAATTCAATTTTGAGTCACTCGTCTGTCTATTGGGTGGAACATAACATGTGTTCGTGTTGGACACGATTCGTGTTCTGCCCTTTTCCTTCCCAACATAACACGACCCGTGTTCAAACTGAACACGGTCTATGTTCTATTTCTTTTTTTCTAAAATGATCGGGGTGTTATATCATAACCTTCTTAAAAATAAGTTCGTCATCAAATTTACAAAGATGTTAGGGTTTTACCGAAAGGGTGTAGGAACTTCTTTCGCATTTTATCATCTAGCTCCCAAATAGCTTCACTTCCTCGGTGATGAGTCCAGGTGACCTTGATCATCGACACCATCTTGCTTCTTGATTGTCATGTTTGATATTCCAGTATCTTCATTGGGTATTCTTTGTAAGTCATATCTTTTTTGATGTTGAGTTCCTTTATCCTTATTACATTGATGTCATCATGGTTGTACTTCGGAGCATCAACACATGAAAGGTATTGTATACATGTCCGTATGATGGAGGCAGTGCCAACGTGCAAGCATTCGCACTAATGCTCTCTAACACCTCAAATGTCCTAACATATATGGGACTAATTTTTTCTTTCATGTTGAACCACATCACTCCTTTTGTTGATGATGTCTTTAGCATAACCTTATCGTCCACTTTGAAGGTGTGATATTTTCGGTCTTTATATCCATAACTCTTCTGCCTATCTTGGACATGCTTCATTCTATTCTTGATCATGTCTACTTTCCTTGCATATTTCTCCACAATTGCTGGCCTTATGAGCTTTATTTCTCCAACTTCCCTCCAACATGGTCTTCCATATAGTACTTCATAAGGCGTCATCTTGATGGTTGCATGATAACTATTGTTATGTGAAAATTCGATCAACGGTAAATGGTTATTCCAATTACCATGACAGTCCAAAGCACAAGTTCTCAGCATATCCTCCAAAGTTTGTATTGTTCTCTCAGATTGTCCATAAGTTTGAGGATGGAATATCGTGTTGTAACAGTCTTGTGCCAAAATACTCTTGTATATTTCTTTCAGAACCTTTAGGTGAATAAAAAAATCTTGTCTGTTATGATGGAAATTGGGATACCATGCAATCTAATAATTTCTATGACATAAAATTTCATGAGGCTTTCAATTGATTGCTTCATCTTCGTTTGTAGAAAATGTGTATATTGGTACACTACCACCCAAATTGTATATTGTCCACCTTTTGTCCTTGATAGATTGGTGACGAAATCTCTTGCAATATGCTCCCATTTTCAATATGGAATGAGTAGGGGTTTGAGAGTATCATAAGGTCCTTGATGTTCCACCTTCACGTGTTGACATATTATGCACCTTGAGACATAGGTGACTACTTCCCTCTTCATGTTATTCTATGAAAATCTGCGCTACAAGTCTATACATCTTCGTGCTTCCTAAGTGGATAGAGAACTTTTATTTATGACATTCGTCTAGGACTTATCTTTGCAACTCCGCATGCTAGTCTACTTTCCCATTTTCTACTTAATTAAGGTATTCTCTATAGAATTTATTTTACATGGTTGGTCGATAGCAAATTCATAATCTTTTAGGAATTCTAATTATCTTCTTTATCGAATATTCAAGTCTCTTTATGAAAAGACATATATATTTCAACTTTTGTGGTTAGTGAAGACTTCAAATCTTTCTTCGTACATGTAATGTATCCATATTTTCATAGCAAACACTACAACCGCTAGCTCCCAAGTCATGAGTTGAGTAATTCACCTCATGTTTCTTCAACTGTGTACATAGGCTACCATTTTATCATGTTGCATCAATGCACAATCCAAACTTGTAGCACAAGCATCTAAATATCATTCATAGCCTCCATTTCCAATTAGAATCGTCAATATCGGAGTTGTGGTTAATCTAGTCTTTAACTCTTAAAATTTTTTCCACATCTCTGATACTAGATAAACTTTATGCTTTTCTTAGTCATGTTTATTAAGGGAGATGCGATCTTTGATAAATCCTTGATGAACCTTTTGTAGTATCCTGCTAATTCCAAGAAACTCCTGATCTCTGTGCTGCTCCCAATTTGTCACTGCCTCCACCTTCCCGGGATCCATAGAAATTTCTTGCTTTGAAATTATATGGCCGAAGAACATAATGTTGTCTAGCCAGAATTTACATTTGAAGAACTTTGCAAGAGTTGATTTTGCCTCAGAGTCTCCAATGTGATTCTTAGATGTTTCTTTATGTTACTCTTGGGTGGCTGAGAAGATCAGTATGTCGTTCACAAATATGATGACAAATTGGCTGAGGTACGATCTGAATATTCTATTCATGAGATCCATGAATGTTGCAGGTGCATTCATTAGCCCAAATGATATTACAATTGACTCATATGTCATCGTACCTATTTTCGAAAAGGTTGTCTTTGATATGTCCTCCTTTGCCACTCGTAATTGATGGTAACTGCTTCTATCAAACTTAGAAAATACCAAGGTGTGGAAGAGCTGGTCGAAGAAATCGTTGATGCGTGATAGCGAGTACTTGTTCTTCACGACCACCTTGTTTAGCATCTGATAGTCGATGCAAAGTCGTAGGGATCCATCACTTTTTATGAACAAGACCGGAGTGCCTTAAGGTGAGATACTTGGTTGGATGAAACTCTTGTTTAATAATTCTTGGAGTTGTGTCTTCAACTCCTGCATCTAAGTTGGTGCTATTTTGTAAGGTGCCTTAGAGACGAGTCTTGTCCTTGGTACGAGATTAATGTGAAAATCAATCTTTCGTTGCAGTGTCAACCTCGAAACATCAGCTAGGAAGACATCAGAGAATTCCTTCACCACATTTATTTGTTCCATGCATTATGTAGGAGGGTTACACAAGCTAGATAACCTCTGCATTCTTTTTTTAGCATCCTTTGTGCCTTCATGGCTGACACCAATACCTTCAATCCTTAGAAGAAATGCCTTGAATAGTAGCTTGTAGTCCCCCAAGCATGCCAATCTCGATCTTTTTGCGCTTACAGATCATAAGGGCATCGTGATAGGACAATCAGGCCATGTCTAGAACTACATCATAGTCCCTTGTGAGAATGATTATCAGATCTGCAGAGAAGTTCTTTCCTTCTATTTCTATCAGTATTTTAGGGATGCACCTCTGAGTATATATGACACCCAAAGGGGTTGAAATATCTAGTGTGTTGTTTGTCTCTTGAACAATTAGCTTTAGCATAGGGACAAAGCTTTCATATATGAAGAAATGGGTTGCACCAGAGTTAAATAGAATGTTTGCAAAGAGATCAGCCACTAGAAGAGTATCTTAATGACCTCCTCGTTGTGGTGTTTAGCTCAACTTGCATATTATAGACTCTGTTAGGTACTAGTGCAGCGAGGCTTCCTTCTCTATGATGATCTTGATCGTCATTTTTCAGGTCAGGGTAGTCCTTGATGTAGTGGCCTAGCTTGTCGTAGTGTATGCATGCTCTAGTCTTGCGGCAGCACCCTCCAAGATGGAGCCTTTGGTAGTACTAGCAAGGGTCTTTGTTTTTGTTGTTGTTGTTATTGCTGCTGAGATGATTGATGTTGTTGTTGTGCCAATGGGGGCGCCCGAGCATCTCGAGGAGCATAATGTCATGCATGGTCATCTCGATGGTGGCCCCTTCTATCAACAGCCTTTTCTTGACTCTTATGTTCCCATCTTAACTTATTTCTATCATCATGTCTCACTGGGCTCTCCCTTTCTTACTCTGTTTTCAGTCCTTATAGTCCTTCACCAGTTCAAATGTCAGTTTGAAGGCCTCATCCATTGTCTTGCAGAAAAATAAAACTAAACGTAAATTTCTTTCTTTTGCAGAAGTCTTGAATGAAAATAGACCAGAGTCACATTATCCCAAATAAAATAAACTCAATATCTAATATTCAAAAGACTAACTATTACATTATTATTGATTATTAAAACCTAACTAGACCCAATCCACGCCATGTGCAATATTTATTGTCGTCATGAACCTCCTCAACATCCATGCCACAAAAGTCAGCATATGATCATGTATACTTGTATATCTTGTATTCTTTTTGTCTTTATTTTACTTAGAACAACATTTGTTATGCATTTTATTTTCTTTTTTTTCATCTTTGCATCTTTGTCTTTTTTTTTCTTTCTTCTTTTCTTCATCTTTCTTCTCTTTTATATTTATTTCTTTGCTTTTCTTTCTTTCTCAGAAATTATCCTTTAACTTTTTTTCATGTTTGATCTTTTATCTTTTTGAGTTTTTCATCTCTTAAAAGAACATCATGACACTTTCATGTATCTTCATCAATGGTTGTAGACACTAGGATGACCCTCTTTCTGTGAGAAAAAATTTTCTTTTGGTGAAATTCTTGAATTCATACCCCTTGTCTCTACTTTTAACTTTTGTTCTTTTCTCCCTTTGACAATCAGTGCACATGAAGACTATATCTTTCATCTTTTATATTGCTTCTTTTTAACTTTTCTTATATTTCCTTTGACATGTTAATTAAATTTTCATAAAAAAAGTCATAATATATCAGTGACACCAAATCACATACAACTTCACATCCAAAAAATAGCCCATGTCAAGGTGTGACATGACCCATTTCCATCATGCATCGACCATTTTCAAGTCGACCTATTGGAACACGATCCACGTCAAGGTGCGACACTGTCTGTGTTCATCGTACTTGGTTCATCATCTTTTTTGTTCGCATGCGGTCTGTTTCTTATTCCAACATGGTCCGTGTGGCTTGAGCATGTTCTCCTCCTCCAATCAATCGACACAGTCTAATTCAATGATGCGACTTCATTCACTACTATCTTCGATCAGGACACGATCCATGTCAGATTTGGACATTACCTAATTTCCAGTCAGTGCCTCAACTATTTTAGGGTTTTCTATTCCTGAACATGGTTCGGTTCTAGTGACATATCATCATCGTCCCAGGTTTAACATGACCTGATTCAATAGAACATGATCCGGTTTAGAATTTCCTACCTGTTGCTATAAAATACAATGAGTGTCCACGAAGCATACGACCCGTTTCGATGAGTGATGGTTTCTTCGTTGAAATGTGGTTCGTGTCAAGGGCAACACAATCAACGTGACGACGTTAAGGTTTCCTTCAAATAGGTCGACGTGGCCCGTTATTGATCGTCTGTTCATCCACCTTTATTATTTTAATAATATCTTAGATTGTAGAAAAAAATTATGAAAATTTTATACAAAAAAAAACTTGATTATCTATCTCATAAAATCTATGTTTCATAATTTCAAATCATTGAAAACTTTATATAATATAGGAAGAATATTATTGTTCTAATCTTATGAATAAACCATTAAAAACGGATAGAGTAATAAGTCTCTCTCTACCAATCCTAAGAGATTCCCTTTCATATCTTTCTGACATTTTAAAAATTCTCTTTGCATTCTTCTACTGCGTCAGGCCTCATCACGTTCTTTTTCTGCGTTATCATCCTTTGTTTCTCCTACACGTGTTTCCCCGATATGATGCCAAGGAGAGAAAGGCAAGCAAAAGACAAAACTCTAGTTGTCTTACTTTAAGGCCTCGAGGGAAGAAGAGGAGAGAAGAGAAAAGAGGAGGGAAGGCTCTCTATTTTCTAGGACAAAATTATATGGGGATTGATGGCTTCTTCCTAACTATCTAGAGGTATATAAAGAGTAGTATATGATTTGAATTAGTGTAAGACGGAATCATTTTTTAATATCTAAATCAATTTAAATTTTAAATTCAATTCCCAATCACTTGCATGTGAGTTGGGTGGATCTCCCCATTTTTCCTTCTCGGCATAACACGACCTATGTTCAAACTGAATATGATTCGTTCTCTTTTTCTTCCTAAAACGATCGGGGTGTTATACATTATGTCTAAATTATCACAAACTTACTAATCATATGAACAGTACAATTTTATCATGTATGTCATTTTATTTTTTATATTTTTAAGCAAAGCATAAAAATTACATCTTATCTTATCTTATTCTGATATTCTTCAATTTGTGCTTGTGTTCCTAAGCTTATTCAACAATAAGATGTAAACATCGTCGAAACCAAGGTTTTGGTGCTCCACATATTTATATCCCTAGTTCATTCTCAACTATACAAGCTGGTACATCACTTGAATTTCAGGATCACAATCAAACATCAAATCGGCAGTATTAAAATATCCAAAATAAGTGAAGAGTCATTGAGTTCAGATCAGCCAATGCTCCCAATTTTCTTGAGATATCAAGATTACAAAGAGGTACGAAAAATTCAACACTGCAAAAGATTAACACCTATGGCAAATTCTTACGATCCTGAGATATCAAAATTGCAGTTAAGCAATGATAGCGAGTGATACAGTTGAATCATAGATGAAGCATTGTTAAAAACATGCATCTAATGTCAAAAGGAACACCTCAAAAAATTAGGCTCCCTTGAATGTCTAGGGAGGGAGTTAGGTTGCACCACTCAAAGATTGCATCTTTCTTTTTCAGCAAAATATGTATCTTCTACATCTTTGAGCTTTTATAAGCTGATGACTCACCGTTTAACCTCAATCTATCAGACTGAATCAATAGCAAATAATAACTTGTATCAATGCTGGCGGGTCTACTCTTTGGATTAAGAGTAAGAACTAAATTAGCAAACATCTACTCAGACCTTTGTCTCCTTTGTTGGCAAAACTGGATCTTTCGGCTTGATCAACAAGAAGCAATCACATTCTCACTTGCATTGTAGTAAAGAATTTTCTGCACGTAGAAAAGCATATATGCCTGTGATGCCCTCACAACATTTTCACTGACATGGGTGATCCATGCATCATCGCATCTGTACCATTGACTATGAAGTCGCAGATATGTTAAATAATGTCCAGCATCTAATTTTCCACTGTGTGTAACAACTGCAAATAATTCCAAATCGGAAGCCAATTCGACTGGTGCCTCTGAATCATCATCATCAAAGGCAAACACTCGGTTGGCATATCTAGCCCTCAGGATGGATGAAGAGAGGTATGGAGCCAAGTCTAGTGTAAATGGGAAGTGTAGAAACTTGTCAACCTTCCGAGACATCGTTTTCATTGATGAATAGTCAAACCTCTTTATGTGAAAGCATGTAACCAGTGGGATCTTTCTTATGGACATTTGCTTCAAGGATTCTTGCCTCACTTGACATTTTTGACAGAAGAACTTCTGGTCAGTACCCAATTTTTCTGGCCTTGTGAAGCGTTCTAAACAGCCCATTAGGGTGGAAGAAGCATAAGTTTGGCTTGCCAATGACTTTGTTTCATCACCATTTAGATGAGGGTTGCATGTATCTATCATTTTATGCACCTGCCTGGAGTCCAGGTCCAAGGAAATGTCCACACATGGGTCATATGTTGTAGATGTGAAGCCACACATAGTGCAAGTGACATCAGATCTCAAGGTACCAGAAAACACCTTGTGAGCAATGCAACAGTCTCCAGCGTTCACTGAATAAAATGCAAATTAAGAACCCGGAAGCCAATATTTGTTAACGATAAATTCAAGAAGGAAAGTTACATGAACTTTTATAAACAATGAATACTTTCATGTGATACTGACATACTATGTGAAGCTCAAAGGTTTGTTTCAGCTAATGGTGAGCAATTTTTTTGGCATGAACAACGTGCAAAAGAGATACTTCATTTTGGGTTTTAAAATCTTCTTAATTTACTAAATGAAGAAAATATATAATATTATCAAAGTCTATGTTTTTTTAGACTGAATTGATGTCTACTTGCAACACAAGCACAGACCTTCACAACTTAAAAGCCAAAACACCATGATACTGGAACATGCAGAAGAAAATACGAGGCATGCAAGTAACAGAAGAATAACGCCTATTTCTGATCCAAATGGCTGCTTCTTAGTAATTCATAAATGTTTACTTATTATCTTAATTCATAAATGTTTGCTTATTATTTATTTTGGTTTTTTCTTCCATTTTACCTTTGACCAAAGTAAAAGTAATGTCCTCACTGTCACTAAAGCCACTTTCATGCCAAAGTACTTTTAGTACCCCACTAATTTTGATCCAAATACAAAGAGAAAAAAAAGGCAAATTAAGATTTCAGGAAGGCATTGGATGCAGTTGGCTTTAATGTCATTTCGACTTGGGTGTTATAATTGATTTATGTTACAACTTAGTTATCAATAGACATAAATAAGCAACAGGTTATTATTTCGTGGGAGAATGATATCAGCTATGTGATCAGGTTTTCAACATGCTGTATACCTAATATAGATGAACTTCTATATAAAAAATAGTGAAATTATAATCATATAAAAATTTTCTCATAATGACATAAATTAATGTAGCAGATTAGATCAATTTTCTGGAAGTTTAGGAAAAAATTATCTAATTTTGAACAGCTCGCACCAATCTTCTTGTACAAAAAAAATAAAAGAATCAGGCATAGAAAGACACATGAAGTGGAAGGCCATCATTCTACAGATTTTCCAAGAATGAATAATGATGCAATTCCATATCCTAGATGCACCAGCATAAAAGTACACAAAACTTATCGCAGAAAAGCAAAAGAATGAAAAAATGGAAAATGGGAATCTCATTACCATGGCACAGAGGTTTAAGCACATCATGTTCCTTTTCATGGATCCCATTAAGCAAGCAGATAAAAAATTCATGTGCATCATGTTGCTGATAGTTTGCAAGATTCGATGCATATCTCCACCAACTGCAGCAGGAAAATTGCTCAGTTGCTAAAGTGGTTCAATCTATTAAATAACTTACAACGGACCAACAAACACTGAGAAATTATCAGTTTCATTTCATTTTTTTGTTTAGAGTGAAAAGGATACCTCTCCGACTTTAGTAGGAATATGAGAACGTACAAGCAGAACTATACACGACATCATAATAGTCAGTTTCAGTGCCATTGTGGAAAATGAGGAAGGGAAATATAGATAGAATATCAAAAGCTTACTACCTCAATCATTTTATTATAAAAGCACATGTATCTCAATATAGTAATAGTCATTTATGTATATCTAATTAACAGGAAGAATATCATAGTATGTTACATATATGATACATCACATTATCATGAAGCATAAACATAACACACCATTGGTTGATACTGACTCATGACAAGTGAATATAAATGTACATATTTACACAAATATATACAAACCAATTATTTTTCCTATAAATTTGACATTGGTTCTGCAGTTTTATTTTCAGCTTCCTATCAACCAGAAGAAAAGAACTTTATTCCATACTGCCTTAAACTGACAGACCATGTTTATCTAATCATGTCATGAGATATTACCCCTTTAAATGCATGCATGTGTCCATACTTTAACAGAGGATAATCCCCTATTTTTCTAGCTCTTTTCCCCTTCAAAAAAATAATTCTTCTAGTTCTTTACATTGAGAAGGAGGAAAGATTGGTCCATGAAATACCAAAGGAACTATATAAAAAAAAGGAAAATACAAGAAATTGGATAGGACGAGCGATCAGATTTCTGACAAGAATAACAGAGATCAGATACCAAATGTTGAGTCCAAGAAAGCAGAGATTTTGTGCAACAAAAAAAAACAGATTACAGAAAGAATAAGAAAGAGTTCAACCTATATAGGAAGCTGCCCGGACTGTAAGGCTTCCGATCGCCGGAGAAGACGGCAGAATACATCACATCCAAATCGCAAGCGAGACAGATCTGCAATCCCGGTGCGGCATTCTTCTGATCGAAACCGTTGCTCTTCTCTTTTCCGCTGCTAGCCGTCTTCTTCCTGATCTTCTGCTGGCATATGATCCGGTTGTGGCGATCGCTCAGGAAGTAGTTCCTCAGCAATGGAGTGTGAAGGAGAGCCTGCAGGACGGAGTTCATGAAGCAAGTGTTGCCCAGATTGTTCAGCCCCCTCAATCCCCACGGCAGCGGAGCCGAAGACGTCGCGCATGAGGACGCAGTGGTCGCCGTTGAGTTCGCAGTGGTGGTGGTGGAGCAAGAGGATCCATTGCCACCGCAGCCGCCTTCTTGTACGAGCAACGGGCTCGATCTTCGCCCAATCACCGCCCGCTCCTTCGGATCCGGGGCCCACGGCCTGTATTCCACCGTCCGCCGCCGCTTCAAGACCCGATTCTCCGGGGGCGCCGCAGCCTGCCGGGCGGAGGAGGACGACGAGAGAGCGGAGGCGCCATTGAGGGCGATCACGACCGCGGCGTCGAAATCGTGGTCGTAGACCTGATCGCCGCACGCGGCGCAGAACAGCTCAGCGCGATCGATGTCGACGGAGATCTCGTGGCCAGGGAGGGACGAGGCGTGGCCCGGGGCGTGCCTGCGGCACGAGACGGCCGCGCAGACGAGGCAAGCATAGAGGCGGGGCACGACCACGGCGTTGTCGACGTCATNCGGCGGTGGTGGAGGGCGGGGCGATGTCGCGGTGCGTTGGACGGGGCGCAGGGGTAGATAAAACTCATTAGGAGTGTGGGTTCGGACTCGGGCCCGATTCGGACCGGGCGGGTCGAACTCAGTGAGTCATGGCACCACACGAGTCATCTTCCTCGTAATGAGAAGTTCTGAATTCGTTCGTGATTCGTCCATGGAAATGGAGGTGGGAAAGGAAATTATCATCATCTCATTAATTTCATTTAAGATTGCGTTCAGGGATTATCAGCATAACCGGATGATTTTTTTTTCGAATTTTGAAAAATTGAACTAAAACCGGAACTCCATTTTGGCCGGCATTAAACTGTTGAACCATGAATCGAAGCCTGATTAACTTAGTTCAAATTAGCTTGTAATTATATTTATTTAAATATAATATTATATATATATAATGGTAACGAGACAATCTTAATTTCTTGAATTTAAATTTCTCTCAACATAATTTTTATAGTTTTTATGAGTATTTAATAATGAGTAATTCGTGTTTTTATGAGTATCCAAATTGAATTTTTTTTTTATAAAAAATTGAGCCATCTTAATCCGTTTATTTCTTTCTTTCTTTTCAACGATGTATTTATCTGATTCGATATAAAAGTACTAATTCTTATCTTTTGACCCGCTAGTTCATTTTGAATGAACAATCTTTTTTTAATAATTAAATTTTAGCTTGTTGTATTCAATTATTTTTTATGTAAATAGCTCGTAAAAATTATCTTTTAAAAAAGTGAATTAATTTTTATATGAACTATTAAATATGAAGAAAAAATATATCGAGAATAGAAGATAGAAATTATGTGGAAGAAATTTATTAACATTTTAATTTATACTTTTGCCATTGGAAAATATTTCATGAATAATAAAAAGTTAGAAAAATACTTTTTAATAAAAAATGTCTAGATATAAGGGAGCCTAAACTTCGACTCGTGACTTGGTTATAGAAAAAGAAAAGTATTAGTAGGTTTAATTTTGTGAGGAGCGATTACGGGCCGAGTTGACTCAGCTCGGGGGTGAGGGAGTTGGGTTCGTGGACCGAGGCGGCAGCAGCGATTGGCGTGTTTTCTCTTTTAGAGCGCTCCTGTTTCACTTCGCAAGGCCGGATTCGCTGTCAAGCCTCTAACACGCTTCCAGTTTCCAAAAAATTAGCACCAATTGTTTGGCGACACGTAAGAGGATATCTATTGTAAGTTATATAACTAAGAAAATAATTTTGCTCAACATGATTTGAGCACGGTATTAAATGCTTTATTAAAAGAAAAGAGAAAAAGAATAATTATAGTTAGATTATCTTTGAAGTGTTAGCGGATATTTCAGTAACAACCTCTCTACTATAATTTTTTTTTATGATAACTTCAAATTATAATTTTATCAGTTTTAATCTCTAAACTAATTTCACTTTAACGTTTGATTTTATTATATTTTTATTAAAATTATTTTTTTTTATATTTGTTAAATGATATTTATACCTTTATATAAAAGTTTAAAATATTTCTTATTTTTTATTACTTATTTTGTTAATTTAATAAAGAATTAGCAAAAAGGTATAAGTGTTTTAAACTAATAAATAATAAAAGATAAAAAATATTTTAAACTTTACATAAGGGTATATATGTCGTTTAACATATTTAAAAATTTAACTTTAACAAAAAGATTGACAGAGGACTAAAATGTCAAAGCAGAAATAGTTTAAGAACTAAAATGGGTAAAATTATAGTTTGAGGTTATTCGTGAAAAAAAGTTATAATATAGAGGGTGTTAGCGGCTCTGGTCCAATGAATAGTATATTTTTATTATTTTTAAAAACATCAAAAAAATCAATATAAAAAA
Source organism: Pontederia paniculata (assembly GCA_001647135.1). Classification (NCBI taxonomy): domain Eukaryota; kingdom Viridiplantae; phylum Streptophyta; class Magnoliopsida; order Commelinales; family Pontederiaceae; genus Pontederia; species Pontederia paniculata. The sequence goes on along the minus strand of LTAE01003975.1, from coordinate 6,524 downwards.
GTTTAACTAATAAATATAATTTATAATAAAAAATATAAAGCTTTGTTTGGTATGTGCTAATAATTTAGATAATTAACAGTAATTAATGAATAACGGATTAATTATTCAATTCAACAAAAGTGCTTAACAAATATAAAATTTGAATATAAACTAGTAAAAATATAAATAATCATTTCAATAGTATGAATTATTATATGTATCGTAATTAAATAACTCAATTTTATTTTAACTATTTTATAGACATTGTTGAACATTTGATCTTTGAAATAATAAGTTTTATATTTTATTGCAAGATGAGTTTTATACTTTATTTGATAATATGTAGTAATGGTATAATGTTATAAGTGCTATATTTCTTTTACTACGATATTACTGATTATATTTTTTTTACAAGATCTTGCGTGCATTTTGTTAAAAAAAATTGATTTGTTAATATAAACTTTTATTTGTTTTCCTTCTATTAAGTTTATAATATGACTTATACATTGAATATTTTTTTATACTAGTGTAATATTATTTTGTAATTCATAAATATTTGAATCTTCACAATTTTAAGAAAAAAATAAAATAATTGAGACATCCCGATCTAGTTCCCGAACTAAATCGGGACGTCCTGAACCCGCCCCCAATTTCGACTGAGTCAGGAATAAGAGTAGTTGTCTCTTTCTGAACAAAAATCGGATCGATACCGGAACGACCTCATTCTCTATCCGAATCCGGTTATGCTCACTCCTAAAAGACGAGAGAGTTATAAAAAAGAGAAAAAAATATAACTGTAATTTCAAGTTGAAAATCTAATTAAATTTACTATATAATAATATTTTTTATAAAATAAAGCTACTACTTTAAACTAACATTTAGTGATAAAAAATTATTGAAACAAATTAATTTTTTATACACTGTTTTTCTCTCAAATTATTATAAAAAAATATTTTTAACAAGTTCAATTCAAATTTATTATCCGATTTTTAAAATATTGCTTTTGGGAGGATGCCCCTCAACAACCTCTTTCATATTATTCTGATAATCTAATTACTTTGGACAAGTTAATTTATTTATTACTTTTATAAATCTGATTGCTTCATCATAAGAACTTCAATAAAATTTTATGACTTCAAATCAATCATCCGTAGAAATAAAACTTATCAACCACTCTTGATTATTTAAAGAACATGAAATGTGGAAAAAAATTATAACAAGTTTAAGGCTCTGTTTGGCAAATACTTAAACCATCAACTTCTAGGACATTTTGTTTGTAGCAAACCTTTGACAGAGTTTAAAGGCCAACCGCTTGGCAGTCAAACAAAGCCTAAGTCACTTGTTAACTGAATTTTACTTTTTAGAAGTAAATATTTGTTGATGGTTGATATTTTCTTTTGAGATATCAAATCAAATAAGAAAGTCACGACGTTATGAATTAATTATCATTAATCATATAAAAATATATACATTATGAATTAACATACTTATCTCCTCTCAACTTTTCACTTTACTTTTAATTATATATATATATATATATATATATATATATATTTATTTTGAGAAAAAATAAAAAAAATAATGAGGGATAGTGAGGAGGATAGCATGAGCATGAATCCCATCTGATTTTCATTTTTAAATTAAAAATAGGTAAATCAAAGAAGGGTAAAAGATAAATAATTACTTTTTTAAAAAAATAAGCATTTGCAAGAAAATGGAATTAATCCGTTATCGAACAAATATAACGGTCCGTTATCTCGTGCAACTATTATAAAGTCTATCACGTACCTTTAACATATCGGTAACCAGGAACAGACACCGATTCGTGAGCAAATCCGGATCGCCGCGAACGCCGATGGAGAAGAAAAGTTCGCCGCCGGCGGCGTCCGTCGCCTCCTCGTCGCCACTGCATCTCTTCGTCCTCCTTCTCATCTCGTGCCTTCTTCTTCCATCGGCTCTCGCCACCGGTTCCTCGGGGTTTCCTCTCCAAAGCCCTATTTCCTTCTCTTTCCTTTTTCCCGTTCCTTATCGCTGTTAACTGATCCAATTTTTGCTTCCCTTTGTGTTCATATTTTGGTTATGAAGCAGCTCTAATGATGGGTATACAATCACTGGTCGCGTCAAATTGGAAGGTGAATTTTGCTACATAAAGAATTGATTTTGCCCCCTTTCCGCTTCACTATAAGATTTATTATCTATCGGGCTTGAACTAGTGGTGTAATTGTATGGTTGCACGAGCTGATGCAGAAAATTTCATGATTCGAGGTTTTAAAGTAAAAAGGACTGGCTTTTATTAGTGAAAACATGGTAGCTAAAAGATTGTATGGTTGCACGAGCTGATGTAGAACATTTCATGATTCGTGTTCTGGGTGATTTAGATTCTCGGTATGCTGTTGGTACTAAACCCTAGATCGCTGGTTGCCAATTAGTGAATACTTAGTAAAGTTTGCCGTTAGTTTTTTGCTATTAGATTTGGCACCAATTGAGGTTGATCTTTCTTCTTCCTTTATCATTTTGAAGGATCTGGATGCATACATCCAGCTATATAATCTTGAGATCATGTGTTGTTTTTCGAATTGCTAAAAAACTCATTCATCAGAAGGTAGAAAGAAAAAAAATGCAAATAAGAAGTTTAACAATCTATCTTTATTATCATTTCCGCAAATGATAAAAGAGGAAATTGGTATGAACAATTGGTTACTGATATGGGGACTTAGATAAGATGTTCATTTATTCGTAATTCAAAGGAATTGCTTGAGCAGTAATATGCTATTATTTTGAAGGTTTGATTAAGTTCAACTTTCTTCTGTCAGCCTCCGTTTACTTAGTGCTCCTTAATAGTTATCCTTATGAGTTTAGCGGTAACAGATGATTTATTGTTATTAAATTTTAAATTTCTGCAGTGTCTTTGCTTAAATGGGTTTATTTTGACAGGTACCTCATCGACAGGTGTTGCATTCTCTGCAAAACGTCCTAATGTCAAGATCATCCTTAATGGTGGTCAAAGGGTCACATTCGTGAGACCGGATGGTTATTTCTCATTGTATCCTTATGAAATATATCTTTTTCATGTCCATCATAAGATATTAGCAAGAGTTGTCCATCAACGGTACAATCTGCCTTCTATTGATGTTTCTTTATTATTGGCATTCTCTACATACAGGACCTTTCTTATGATTCGCATCTTCTTTATACAACTCATTGCCATCTTTTTCTCATGTTTACAACAGAATCTCTATCCCTCTCAACATTCTTCAATTTTCTATTTTCTTGGTGTGTCTTATATCTATTTAAATTTTTATATCCTGTATGTGATGTGGATCTACTAAACTAAAGTAACCCTAACTAAGAACTAAACCTAATTAAGTTATCTATTGAAATAAACTGAAACAAATTTCCATTCACCAAATGTTCTCAAATAACTATCACAGGGTTTATATAGAGTTCCAAAGACCCTGTGTTCCAATTAATAAAGCAAATTAAACAAAAAGAAATTAGATAAACTAAAGGGCTAGTGACCCATAACTCAAACTATAGGCTACAGGATGAAAACCCATAATCCTAGTTATTCTACATCACTATGGTTAGACCAATCATCGTCATTGTCTTCGCTAGTCTGCTTTTACTATCAAATGGTTGGCATATTTTCATTTAATCTGCTGATCATTTGACTATAATAGTATCTTATATAAAAGAGAAATTGCTCAAATTGTCTGAGATGTATCTTTAGTTAGTTTCTTTATGCACCAAGATATTTTTTTCTTGTTCTTTAAGAAAATTTTGTACCTGTGTCGTCTTCTGAAACCGTGGCGCTATGTATGAATATGATGGAATTGAAATGTAATAAATTGACTACATATGTTTATATTTGCAAGTGAAAAGACTTTTATTTGAATGAAACATCCATATTTTCTTGATGTGCTGAATTAGAAAGATGGCTCTGTGGCCATTGGCTTCAGTGCAATCACACCATTTTTAGGGGAGGAAGATGGTGCATTGAGAAATCTTTTTATTAGCCGAGTGGGAGATGGAAGTATATTTTTTTGGGGGCGATTGTCACTGTTATTTTTGGCTTTTCATATACACACATGTACATTTCTAGTTTTCTCTTTTAATACATAGCAGATGGTTACCCAAGCCATGACCATCCTTTCTCCATGCAGAAAATGAAGTCCAATATTAGAAAGATATGACATTAGCTTGTAGACAGAAATGTAGTCTTTATCTTATGTTTGGCATCTTCATTCTTTATGACTTGCTGTAATTAAGTGCTAGTTTGTGATTTTTAATTCCTTGACCTATACGCTCAAAGTGACAATGTACCAGCTGGGACTCATCTCATTGAAGTAGCTGTATTAGGTTATTTCTTTTCTCCGGTATGACCTTTTGTACCTTGATAATTTTTTTGTACCTGATGAAAATGAATACTTATGTGTGATTCTGCTTTAAATCTTAGGTCCGTATTGATATCAGTGCTAGAAACCCTGGTAAAATTCAGGCAGCACTCACGGAAAACAGGAGGCTTCTACAAGAGCTTGTTTTGGAACCTTTAAGACAAGAGAATTATTATGAGGTGTGTTATGTTTAATCCCAATCCATAATAAGCATGATTTGATCTTTCTTTTGTTGTTTTGCAGATAAGAGAACCCTTTTCCGTAATGTCAATTGTCAAAAGTCCGATGGGCTTAATGATTGGCTTCATGGTGTTAGTTGTGTTCGTTATGCCAAAGATGATTGGTAAGACTTTACTATATATCAAGTACTTCATTCATGAATATTTATAACTAATCTCAAAAGAGAAACTTTTATAACTAATAATCTCATAATCAACAAGTATTAAAGTTGAAAATCTGATTATACTTTTCGGTTTTAGATGCAAGGCTGATTATCTTATTCCAGAAAGGTATCTAGATCTTTTTTTTATCATTTCTATACTAGAACAGAATTCATAGTGTGAAATCAAGAGATTATCTGTCAATTTCCATGTACTATTTTCTTTATTTGCTTCCATCATGCACTTAGATCAGAAGACTGAATATATATTTAAACTTTTTTTATTTGCTACCATAACCAGAGTTTCTTCTACTGCTTTTTAGCAGTTGATTTTAAGTCGTGGATTTGAGCACATATACTAAGTCAAATAAACTCATGTAACTCAAATCAAAATGGTGTGCAAGATATACATAGATGTTACAATATATGTGCATATAAATTTGTGTCTTTATCTGGCGAGAAAAGAATGGAATCAGCTTAAATAAAAAAGAGAAAGGAATAAAATCTTTTTCAGGGAATAGACATTATGCAGAGAATAGGGTCCAACACGCGTCTTAGCAAGTTATTGGAGAGAACATAGATGATTTTTTTTTCTCATATGGATTTGTTTCTAATATAATATACGTGGATGACTGTTATATGCCATTAGTAATCCTTTTCCCTTTCGTGTAAAAATAAACATAGATGCCATGCATCACAATGGACATTTAGGAACTGTCCAACCTCAGTTTATACTTAGGCATATGCATTCACTTTTGCAGTCTTGCTCTCAGTGGCTTGTCTTTGTCATTTACACCTGTTTGTTTGCTGACAGATCCCGAAGAAATGAAAAAGGCTCAAGAAGAAATGAGGGCTTCAGGAGTTCCTACAATATCTAATATGTTGGCTAGGGCAACTTAAGAAAGATTTGTATTACAGAATTCTCATGTCATTGATTAGTGGGTCTGGTAGTGATTTTACTTTGAGGCCTTGATCAATTTTCTGCTTTATGGAACTAAAAGATGTATCGCTGATTATCTTGGTTAATTTCTTATTTGCAGCCACGGCTGACACAATCTTATACTAAAAGTAGATCCATTATGATACGCGATTCCGAGGTTGTCCTTATTAAATGACCTTTTGAGGAGGAGATATGGTGCACCGTCGAGAGAATTTCTCTCGGTGGCACCAACAAAGATCGTCAGTGGGAGATTTTCTTCCGTCGGCGCCACATGAGAGAGGGGAATGGCAAAGGGTGCAACAACGTCGCACCAAGCATGGACAGATTGACAACCACGCTACAACTGGGAGGCGAACGCAATGCTACAGATGCCGGGATTGGGGCCATATCCAACGTGAATGCAGAGATCCGATAAGGTGCCTTGAGTGTGGAGGCCTTGGCCATGTTAGAGTGAGATGCCCCACTGTTCGTCGGAGACTTGCCGAAGGAGAACATAAGACGGAAGTCGGTGGCCGGAGTTTTCAGGTCATGGAGATGAGAGTGCCTTGGAGTCCGATGATCAAGCATAATATTGATCTCCTACAGAACTGTGCAATAGGAAGACTCCCACAAAATCAGTCAGTGGCGATGGATATGATATATACAGCAATCATGGACAGAATCGAAGCACCAACAACCTTTCGATTGTCACGCATCTCTAGATTCTCTGTTCTGCTCTGGTTCTCTTCTTCAATAGTTTTTGACAATCTAAAAGATACACCAATCAAGTTACCAAATGGCAGCTTCATCTCCTGGGAAAGATGGTCGAGGACGGAGGGAGGGTCACCAATCG